>QQSS02187111.1:0-13562 GCA_003687565.2 Craspedacusta sowerbii | reverse complement strand
ATACATACATACATACATACATACATACATACATACATACATACATACATACATACATACATACATACATACATGATCGCCACACCACACCACAGGGGGAAGATTCGAAATTTCCCAGCATTTTTAACACTTGTAATTGGCAACATCGAAAAGGCGACGAAAATAATTATAAACATGATTTAGAGTGCACGTTGGTTGTGTTAGTCAGAAAACCCCGCTTTATGGTAACATTACTAGTCGAGGCACATGAGCGCACAAGCATGCGATGCACAGGCAGCAATCTCCAACCATTTGTGCAGTGCGCGCCTATCACGAATATAATTTGACGATGAAAGCAGGATCCACGGGCAAATAATTATTCTTAGTACAATGAAACCAAAGATAAAGGGAATCTCCCAACTCGCCACACCAAAGTCATTGCATAAGTATCGACATATAGATGAGATCGGAGAAGCGAGTTTCGCGCAGGACCGTACGACAAAGCACCGATTTTACATTGAGATTGACTGCCTATTCCACGATGGACTTCCACTTCCCTGAAGATACAGCACTATGCAGAGATAAGATAAAACTTACCCTTCATTAGCTCCGGTTAATATCACGATAAGAAACCAAGTTAAACAATCAAATTACTCAAGAAATAGCAACCTTGTAGTCATCCAATAAATCAGTACAGTTCCCGGAATTACAGGGATTTGGAATACAATCATCAGTGTTGTTGGAACAAACTCTGCCAGAGAAGCCTTTATGACAGGAACATTCGTAATTGTTTACCATATCTTTGCAGGTACCTACAAACATAGCATGAACTGATTAACAGCAGCGCATGAAACAACCTGGCACGTTTGCGCATTAAATCTGGCACTATAGATGCGAAACGGCCATGACATTCATGCTTCAGGCAAGCAAGAATCATCGCTTTTTACCTTTCTGCCGATATACGACGAAAGGCATTATCCTAAGCGTTTTACATCATGACTTCTTATCATCACATCGCTTGCTTTGTGCTAACTACCGATTAGCTTGCTGCTTGAAAATAGCGAAAATCCTGGCACGCTTTGACAGGAGACTTCGAACATACACTCCACACTCACGAAAAACGTATGCTCAGATAAATACCGACCTATCCACATCTATCGCTGTATTGGTTATTCGAAAGATCACTTAGAAGGAGCAACTAAGAGATCTTTCAGCAGCAATTGCAGGAGGAGAGGAGACATCGAATAGCATATTGGTTCACTATAAGAACATTAGCTTATGTCAGCAACCTCAAAGCCATCTTTTCTTTCCATTATCGCCACATTTCACTTCTTTCAAAGAGAAATTCTTGAAAAGGCTATGCATAAAAGCCTATACGAATACTTGAACAGGATAATCTTACTTACAAATTGATATTCGGATTTTGCAACAATCACTAACAAATCACGAATGAGTTGATTAAATTACTAGCGATAGGGAAATTTTAGACATGGAGAGTATGGACGTGGTCTAATCTTGGCTATACAGAAAGCTTTGGACACTGACAATCAAACAACCATTAAAAAAAACTTGATTTACATGGTATTCGCGGTATTAGCCTCAATTGGATTGTTTCGTAACTGCATGATCGGATACATTTTAAGCCCACCGCTATTTCTAATATAGATAAATGATTTCCGACATCGTCACGTGACATTGAAACTTTACGATTGGCTATCCGTATAAAGACTATCTTTGAACACGAGTAAAGCGGAAGTTATAGCGTTCCAACCATGAATCAAAATATTAAAAACGATTTCTCTTGTTTGTGCTGAGTACGTGACAGCTTCAGTAATGTTTTCTATATTATTCTATATTAATCAACGGTCACGTTAAGTCATGAGGTGGCGTCGTCAACCTGATTAGCATCGGCTCCTATCCTCCCATCCTCCTAAGATCCCATCCTCCTATCCTCCCATCCTCCTAAGATGCCATCCTCCTGGGATCCCATCCTCCTAGGATGACTCCTTTTCGCAGAAAGGCAAAAATTTAAAAATTTATATTCTATCCCCTGCATGTTTCGCAAAATATAAACCTTACATTGTGGACTTTATTTATCTATTTTAACAGTTTTTCTTTGCATTGATTGAAAAATCTTGCATCTTTTATCATTAACTGATGGATTTATAAGACTGCATTCCATTTACCAAATTTGTTGGGAACAACGCACTTTCACAATATTAATTTAGATAAATAATTCCCATTTCTTAGTGGGTTAAAAGACAAAGGAAATGGAATGGGGTGCGATAAAATTTAGCACACAATTAGACAGTTGGATGTCAATAATTACTTAGCCACAAAAATGGCAGATGGCTAAATTCCATAATGGCATACAATTCCCATCCAAGTGCATGTTAATGTTTAAAAACAGGTATTGGAAAAGGATCTTACGGCTAGAATTGATGCAAGAACGAACACTAATTTTTCTGACAAAGGTCTCTAGCATCTTTCAAATGTTGAAAACTGCACTAAGAAATATTGATCCACTACCAATTTTAAAAAACATGCCGCTATTTACTATCGTTTTTTAATAATGCGTTACTAGGAAGAAAAAAAACAGTGACGATACATTAAAACAAAATCCAAGGACTTCATTCGCATGCACATCATCACAACACAGCATCATGTTTAAAAACTTTCAAAGATAACAATAAGGCAACGAAGACAAAAATTATCATAAATTTGCATTAACGCTATCAAAATGCCATGTTCAAATCAAGAAAAGCAATGACTTGAGCAAGCAATAAACTAGCAAGTAAGGACACAAATAAACCATGCACATTTATGCTTGCTTACCCACGCACCAAACACACCTTTCTCACATTTGACAAAAATTGTTATAGACCTTTTCCTGCCAATAGATGGGTTTTCCCTAGAACAGACGACACAGTCTTTCTCGCATGTCCCAAGAAGGGCTTTCGCGCCACATCAATAGACAGTCCTTTGACTGGATATACTAATACATGGCTATTGAGTTCATATATTCAAAGACTGGTCTTAACTTACAACTAGGAAGACAGGAAGGATCTTTCTTTTCCGGAACAGACTGATTATCAACGAAGCGGAATGCTCGTAAAATTTGCATGAATCTTTGCGGCGAGTAAACATCTTTTGAAACCAAGGAGTACCAGGAGAAGGATACTTCACAGACCAATAGCAATAGAAGTTCATTTCTTTTTTTACAATCAATCCCATATTGTAAACGACGTACAGATCCCTTTATTTCTAAAACTGCTACACTTGTCCAATCGCTATAGACAGCTTTTGCATACTTGTTGGTGCATTGAACAAGGGTGGCCCAAAAAAAGTCGGTGAAGAAGAAATTATAAAGGTCGATGGAATCCTTACAGTTTTAAATATGCTTTGGTCCAGAAACACTTCTACCAAACCCAGAGGCAACGTAAGCCGACTCCCTACCCAAAGCACCTAGCTCACAAGCCGCTAGAAGGCTCAGATCAGGCTCTGCTGTTACAACCCTTAATGTCATGTCATATCCAGAATCTTCGAAGTCTGGTTAAGAGCTTCCTGTATCAGATGCAGAGTCATCACTGTCTAAGAACTCACTATCGCTAAACTTCTCAATGTAGGAAAAATCTTCTGAAAACTGAAGCATCGCTGCTAGCTACTACGTTCGGCAAACAAGTCGTCGTCTGGTCGTGTTGGCTTGGACCCGACATGACGAAAACACGAAAACCGCGTACAATCCTTAAAGTTGTCATTCAAAACGACAATTTAATCATTCTAGAAGGCTCCCGGGGAGCTTTAAAACAGGACCAAGACTTGTTTTGTGGAGCAAAGAAGATATAACAAAGTGGACATGATTTTATCGGCCCAAGGTCCTGTCCGCTGCGGAGCCGTTAGGCCGATATTCCGGCCGGCGGTCGGGAAAGGGTTAATTCATGCCGCTTCTCATTAATTCTAATACGGTTATCTTTTTAGAAGACGCTAAATGGACGCCATTTTTATTTGCTCGCTTTTAAAGGAACCGCAGAAAACAATTGCAGCAGGAGTGATCTAAACGCAACACGCACAATTCAGGGCTTTTTCTAACGTTTCTACATTTTACGTAGAGCACCAGAATACCAGGTTTTCCCGACTCATCCAAGGCGATTTGTTGTGTTGGTGAAGTGGGGAATGTTTGCAATGCACTTTCAGTCGGTAGATGAATCGGAGATGTAAGGCATCCCGGGGTAGGGCGATGCGTGTGGTGGGCCAGTGCACCGATAGCATGATCAGGCATAATGAACTATTGCATGCGGCGCTATCCCTATCCAGAATGTAAGAGTGCAGCGGCCTACCATTTACCATGGTATGCCAGTAAAGCCTGTATCCGCGATGTGTACCATTTGTTTTTGTTACCACCCTAGCCTGCACACTAAAACTAGGTTCTTAACAGAACTGCCAGTACGGCTTAGTAGAACGACTAAACAGTCAAGAAAGAATATAAGTCCGTATAAAAATTTGCAAGCACAATAAAAAAGGCGAGGTAAACAATATCTTACCTCCATTAAGACATGGTAAACTAGCACAATCATCAATATCCTTTTCACAAAATTTTCCCGTGTAACCAGGCCGGCAAATGCATAGATAGCTTCCGATTTGGTCAAGGCATTGCGCATTGTTTAGACAAGTATTATTCAAGCACTCATTGACGTCTTCGTTACATGTAAGACCTTGAAATCCAAGCAAGCATCTGCATGTGAAGGCATTTGTACCATCCTAAAAATTGTAAGATGGCTCGTTGCTAACTGAACAAAAAAGCGATCATTTCCTTTCTTTGCATCAATGTTTACATCATCGAACTTGAAAAATCGTTCGACTTATATAACACAGCTCGACACCAACGAGCAGCACTCAAAGAGAACATGATTACTACCATACTAACAGTAGCAAAAGCCTTAATATAAAAAAGAAAGCAAGAATACTAATTAAAGTTCAATATATTACCAACATTAATTAAAATCATTAGCTCAAAATCCTTAATTTAAAATTATCAATATTTATTACCATCACGAATATCAATTTAAATTCAAAACATAATTTTACAGTTAATACAAGTGCTTTATTCCTAAATAACGCATAAAGCATGAACCATTCAACATCTACCTAAAGGAAACCACAAAAAGCTCCCTGTTTCATTAGATGGTTCAAGGAAATCATTTACGTAAACTAAGATAAATTCCATTACCTGACAAGCACCACCGTTTCGGCAAGGATTAGAAACGCATTCATCGACATCTACGCACATAAGAAGACGGGAACTTCAAAGCTCAAAAACAAAGTGCAATTAACATAGTAATTGAAATTGGCCGCAAAACGTAGCTTGGTTAGTCAGCATTTTCAAAGAAGAAGAAGAAGAAATGAAGGTAAAATTAATAGCCTTTATCTTCATTACGTCATATTCAACCGAGTACAAGATGTAAGAGAGTCATAAAAGGATAATCAGCGATAAAACGTTACCAATCTCGCAGTTTCCTCCTGAAAATCCAGCTGGGCACACACAGGCATACGAGGTTCGATAGTTGATGCACTGTGCACCGTTCCGACAAGGGTTTGAGGCACATAAGTTGATTTCTAAGAATTAAAACATGTCGCACAACTTTCAACGTTAAACTTAGCATCAATCTACTAGGAAGAAAGGCCCAACATTATTCAGTTTGGCTGTCGTGGTAGCACCACCAGCACAGCACAGAATTTATGAAGTACCAACATATAATTAGGGCATAATTTAGAAAAAGCGATTTTAATATGCAGCGACAACCAAGCCCATTAACTAACTATTCGTGACAAAATAGAAAGACTGCCAGCAAGTCCAAAAGAGTCCAACCTGCTTCACAGTTGCGTCCAGTATACCCTGCAGAACACACACAGGTGTATGCATCAGGCCCAGTGGCATTGCAAGCACCGCCATTCTTGCAAGGCAAGAGGCGACACATGTTTAAATCTATACACAAACAGCACCGTACAAGAGACATTCGAAATTCCTCAGCGGCACTCAAACATCAGAACCGCAAGTAGATGCCATAGACGTGCCACACAAGCTGCATCCATGCAGTCTATATCATAAATCAAAATAAAGTACACAAATCAACTAGAGCAAGTACTTGCTTTGTGAGCAGGAAAAGCTCGAGACACTCAGCATAACGACATCTCTAGGAAATGAGTACGCAGTCCCTGACAGTCTGCGCTTCAGTTATTACACAATGACAGAGAAAATGAGTTGGTTCAGATCAGGCTTACATCACACAGATGTCTAATCACGATCTAAATAGCTCTACCTTTCTCGCAAAGGTCTCCAGCCCAGCCAACATCGCACACACAATCAAGCCCCGCCTTACAATAGCCATTCACTAAAGAAAACGAATGTACCGGCATCACAGCCATATCCTGTAACGCGCCACCAAGTGCGGCAATGAATAAGCTTCAAGTATTTTAACTTGCCTCACCTGCCAGCCACCCTTATCAAAGAAAAAATAGTTAAAGGTATGCCATAAAGAGTGACATGCAAGTGCTGATACAAAGTCGATAGTGCAAGCAACAAACGCTCATTCCAAAAGCCTATCTCACTTTTTCCTCTTTCAGTTGATTGATACGTAAACATGCTAGATGTTAACCTGTCTAACATTTCAAAAATTCATTTCACTTTTCCCCTTTCAGTTCTTTTTAAAAGTTAACCTGTCCCCTAAGCGCAACACCTTATGTGAGACTAATTACCTCAAAATGCACAGGAAAGTACTAACCAAAGGCAAATTACCATTTGCATCAGCACCACCACGGAATAAGAAAGGTCAGACACTTCTGAACGGCATCTTATTTGAATATGTGTTCTACTTTGCGTAGTGGGCAAAAGCAGGCTTTAACATGACGCTTACCACAACCTGCTCGGCTAATACATGTGTTACAGCGTCCACTTGTGCCTCCATCTTTCCAACCAGCAAAGCAACTGGGAAATTAAAAACGACAATGCAAACGCCAGTGCGAGTATAGATAGTTGAATCGACTGTTCTAGCGTAGTCTCACTGTTTAAAAAAAAAGCATATACAGAAAGTATACATATACATATAACCACAAAAAAAAACGACTTAAACCAATGCGCACATAGTAGGCATAAGAATATGATAAAGTCTATTATACTTACATGCATTCACCAGGTTTTGAACAGTTTCCATATCTGCAGCCAGCAGCACAGATTGCTACGCAGATGAAAGTAATGCTCGCTCATCGACAAAAAACGAACATTCACATGAAAACAAGTTCACAAACACGAAGCCACTTTCATAGTATTATAACATAAATATCTCAACTGCCACAACTGCGACAATTTGGCACAATTCATATGCCTATGAAGTCAGATAGAACTCAATTCTAAATAACTGCAATTCCTTCACATTAACTAAGCATCTTAAAAATCATTTAACACCTACTCTTAGTCACTGAAGAATCTTAATCTTCAGTCACTAAAGAATTTAAAAATCTTTTACATGCTACAAAAAAGAAGCAACGCCACATTACTAGCACAAAGCAGCCATATCGTGTGTCAAGCCAGCAGGAACAACAAAATACAGCAATCCTTACGCATGAGGCAACCAAGCCCAGTCCAGCCTTGAAGGCACATCTTCGTACCAGATGCATCATCACATTTATAATGTCCATTAGCATCATCATCGTGAGCAACACAGTATGTATTACAATCTGATGAATACCAATTCTCCAAGCAATATGACCTGCCAGTGAAAAGATTCCTTAAAGTTTGGCAAATACTTTCAAAGTCATTCAAATAGGCAACAAAGCAAACGGTACATGGACAATATCCCTGAAAAAAATGAAACAAGTCTCCAGAGTGTACTCAAATTTTAAGCTCAATATCTACATACCTTACAATGATTCCAAGAGTTGTACGCTTTCCATGCAGCCTAACACTCACAGGCCTAGCAGATGCAGCATCTTTATCAGGTTGCAACATCACATTCTGGAGATATCTGTCCACAAAATCATCACCACTGCCAATACCAAGAAAGTTGTTTTTGTCATTGTCCCACACATCCACTCTCATTCCAAAGCCATTCTGCGAATACAACATGTTCCTCACTCTACTACACAGAAACTGGGAGACTATGTAAAATATTTGCATCAGCATTAAATATTAATTCTAAAATCATAAGATAGTATAGAAACTAACAAATTATCAAAAGTTACCAAACTAAAAGCCCAAACATTCAAAAATTCATATTTGTGACAGAATTACGAGCAATACTTGAAAGGACAGGCAAAAGACCTGCGAGCTTAACAGGTTACAGCAGGTAAAGAATGCATTATCTATGGTCGCATACTTCAAGGCGGAGGAAGTGACAAATGCGATTCCGGGAGATTTAAGGCAAGAAGATCGACAAGGGCACATTAAGCCTGGTCGGCTATTGAGACTTGTGACATGGAATGCTTATAGGGCTCGTTCAGCAGAACTAAGGCAATCATCGCGACCGAGACGCCGCACCTGAATATCGATCAGTGAACAGCGAATGATAGGAAATGGGGAGCATGATATACCAATTGGAATATACCAGTTATACCAATACATCTTTGCTCAGACGGTGAAGAACATGAATACCGTTTCCTCATCAGCAAGCAACGGTGGAAAGTCTCACACGCATCAATGATCGGATCGAATGACAGAGGGCATAGACCATATATTTGCCCGACGTCAACTTGTTGAAGACAAGCAGCTATGGCCGGACAATGACCACGATCTTCGTGGATTTCAATGCGGCATTCGATACTATAGATTGCCAGCTAGTTTAAAAATGGGTTAGATAGCTCCCACAACAAAGTCGAACATTTCAACCAGCATTCAACAAATCAATATCGGTTCTCGACAAGGGGCGCAATGTAAGATGAATTCTCGTTAAAAAGAGCAGTAAGGCAGGATCCGTATCTATTCACAACCATCATTGGCAAAAATCGTGCGCCGGACATTCGAAAAGTCTTTTGGAATATCATTCCGAGCCCGCGGCAACTGACTGATCTGATATATGTGATGAAATTGCAATCTGCCACTGTTGAAACGGATATGATACACAAATTGCCAAAGAACATGCCCTGGAAATAAACACCGAAAACATGAAACGTCTATATGAAAAACCCTGACGCGTTTAAGTACACCTGAACGGCGCCACCATGCAAAACAGTAACCAGTTCTTATTACCAGGGCTTGCTTCGTTTAGTCAGCCAATAGATGGAAGTTGGCGCAAGAATTGGAAAAGCCACCGTAGTGTTTGCAGCGCTCTAATGGTGCGTGGGGAGGGAATGATCAATCTCGCTGGCAGTGAAAGTACGGGTTTTCCCGACTCTGGTACTTCCGATCGTATCTACGACTGTAACTCATGGACATAAAAAGTCCATCGTGAAAGGAAATCGAAAACACGCTCATGAGATTTTTTTATAGCGATGGTTGGGGTTACCAGATGGCAGCGGATTACCAGCAAAACAATCCGGATACTGCTCGACCCAACGTGCAGCGATGGAGGAAAAAGGCGTCTGTAGTTCGGACACGTCGCCAGAGTGGGAGCAGAAGGAGCTTCCAGGCTAAGGAAGAGCCCTGGAAGGAACGAAAGCCTCAACGTGTACCAGAAAAAATTAGGATACCTTATATCGCAAAGGACATCCCGAGCATCGAGGACGTTCCCACACCGGGATAAGATCGCGACATATAGAAGAGCCTTATTCTATTCTAGCTGCCCATCAAGCACAAACAACGGAGGCCGGACGGGTACGCTCTAAACGACGCCAGGAACAAGAAGCCAACATTTGGGACAAACTGGAATCATTTAAGGACATTGCGAGAATAATGCATGGAATTTAAGTCCACATGAAGATTCTGCAAATATTTCCAGTAGTACAGTAGAAGAAAGACATTGCTAGCTTGAAATAATGACATGAAATAAGTATTCTTCTAATAGAGAAGAACATTGAATTCTCTATTACAACTGAAACATTTCTGCAGAAAAATATGGAACAAACATGGTAAAAAATAACAATAATATGAAAGGCAGATTGGCCATCCAGATTTATTGTAACAACATTCTGTTTTTCGTACCATGTTAAGATAAAGGTCTGCATCAAACAAGTACCCTCCATTTAATGATCAGTTCAACCACGTAAGTGAGGAATAATGTTGTAAAACATGGCATGCATTAATTGCATCCTAACTATAACATTAGCTACAACTTGCAATCTACTGCTTCATTAAACCATTTAATACTCAATATTTAAATTCAAGCCCAAAGAATTTCATACTTAGTTTATAATGGAAGGTTTAGAGATTATTACTAAGACACTACAAAACTAAGCAAAAAACAGCTACTTACAAATGGCCCGTCAAAAATAAACTCTGTTGGATTTTTTACACCATTGCCAAGATCTTGTCCATACTTAGAAAATGAAAAATCATCATCCCCAAGCTCCTTTGTTTTATATGCAACTCCATTGAGTGCAGACTTTCCAGTTTCCACTGGAAGAGACGTAAAACTGAACTGAAAATAGTTATCGCATTCATTGAAGCACCACAGTGAACCAGCATTGTCGCAACACTCTCCATCATAGTCTTTGGATGGACCATTCTTGTAATCACTGAACAGCACAGAAATGTATGCCTTGCTTTCTCCAACCTTTACCAAAAGAAGCAAAAATAACTTGTTCAAGATTAAATCAAGCTGACCAATAAACTAAAGAATTTTTAAAAATAATTATTCAACATTAGCACATTCAAGGAAAAGATTTGGCTTATGACAGGGCTATACAACGAAAACGATAAGATCAAAGGAGTAACTCATACTAGGCTTAACATCATAATCTGAATAGGCCAGTTAAAGTAGCAAAGATTGTAAAATAAAAAATAGGATCCAAAACTGCATAGCAAAGTTGGCACATAACCAGTTAAGAATTCTACATTTTTGCTCTAAATACAAAGACCTTAACTACTTCTATTTCCATGCATTCTTTTTTTATAACCACTTATACATCATACACTATAGAGAAATCCAAACAATGCAAGCAAGTGTGCACTATTTGCACCACATATGCAACATGTCAATAAGAAGGGATACATGAACCGCACATACATTTAAGATAAGTTCAAAATGATTGAATGAGGATAGCCAAGAGGTAAAAACTGCAAGGATTGTTCATGAAGGCAAAAAAAAATACCTGAAACAATAGTTCCAGCACGATGCATAACTTCAGCAACCACATAATGAGTGAGAGAACCAACTCTGAGCTCTAGCCTAAAAATTAAAAACAAAATTTTACAAGACCAAAACAGAAAAAAAAAACTGAACAGCCATTCCAAATTTGAAAAAAAAAACAATCAAATATTTAACAAACAAAAACACCTTAATTCATTAAACGACGCTAATGATCAAACTATACTCTGTCACTAACATCTGGGTGTACTTACCTAACCCTCTTCAATGGGCTACAGACAGTAGGAATCATTTCAACGCACATTTGTGTTTTCAACAACTTTAAATTAAACTGCACTGAAATCTCATGAAATTTGTAGTCAAATTCATAAAGAATTTGTATTTTCAACAACTTTTAATTGAAATGCAAGGAAATTGAATGAATTTGCACAGTCAAAGAAGGTTTCATCCATGTTTCTATGCATGCAAACAAACTGTCGAAAGCTAAACATAAACAAATTACTACAACCGAATTGAGAATACACGTTATCAATGACGTTCACGGCACAAACTTAAATAAAGAAGATACTATCCAGCATTGTTAAGTTTTTCAACTCATAAAATACATTGGAAACAATTGTTGAACTTAAAGCAGTGGTGAATTCCGGCACTGCTTTCGTACAATTACTCTTACGCGGAAGCAGTTCAGCCTTGCAACAAACCTTAGGGCTTTTAGACTCAATAAGCTTGAATTTTTGGTCACATCGCTTCCATAACGTCAGCTCTAAAGATTAGGAAGCGAAGAAAACTCGTGCAAGTCCAAGTGTTCCACAACCTGGCATTAGCTTCTTGCGACCAGTACACCAGTTAAGTTCAGTTCACGAGGTCACAGAATGCCATGTGCCAATTACTCAGCCAGCGAGGCCTCACGACAATGAACTCCCTTACCCAGTCTAGGCAGCCTACTAGGGGAGGAGAGCGACCTTATCACCAACGATTCAGCGCAATCCGTTTTTGCTACGTCTTTCTTCTTACCGCGATTTAGCGCAACCCCTTGCCAGTGCGCCACGGTACATCGCGCAGCCTTTAAAACGCGCCTAACATTTATATGTAAATGCTTATTTATGAAAGCAATTTTGTATTTCACTAGGACAACTTGGCGCAGTTGAAACCGGTTGCCAGTTCTTCAATCACACATCCAGTGATTTCGCAGCAGATATTTATGCCTCTTAGGGAAAACTAAATATCAAACATGGGTCACTGTTAAGTGCTTTGGAAGCCCTGAGTCAGAATATATTTTAGAAAGATAAGATAATATTTTGATAGCGAAAAGTAGCGCATACAAAGGAAAATTTTTATTTGCAGACGTTTCGGCTAACTCCGCAGCCATCTTCAGTGATTACATATCTATATCTCATTTGTCAAATGAGAATAGATAAAATATGTATTGTTATCGAATCATCCTGTGCGTTAGGTTATCTTGGCCCAGGTTACGTAATTAAATGTGCATCAGCATTCCGACCCCGCTGCTTTGGTTATTCGGAACCTGAAAGCAGATATTTGAAAAACTTTCAAGGCACGTGTTTTAATTTTGAAATGTAGCTGAAACTATTGACTACTTTTGAGAAGCATGTCGTGCTCGGGAATTCCATAGACAGGTTGGAAGAGCAGCCCGTTCTCGCGCTAAGTCGACGTGAGCTGAATCGAGGTGCGCTAAAAAGCCGGTTTAGTATGTCTACTAGAGGTCCTTATTCATGAAACAGGATTAAATGTACAGCAGCTCAAGAAAGTTCACACCTGGAGAAGTTTAAGTCCGAGCTAAAAAAAGTTTCTCCTCCTGTCTCATTGTAGCAGTACCATTCGGTAGATAAAAATTTGTCCTTCTCATATTCATCAGTTGCTGACCATCTTTGGCTTTTGATGTATAAGCTACGAGAAGCCTACGACGGCCAGCGACACATGGAATAACTGTTGAACTGTGATATACCCTCAGCAACACCAAGAACGCTGCTAGAACGTGATCAGAAAGTCCAAAACTTCGTGACAATAAAGCCTCATATAAGATATGAAATCCTTCGCTGGCTCCTAATGGCGCTTCGTGAAAAGGCCAGTGGCCTTCTGGAAGAGCCTTGCCAAAAATTTCAATATGTACATCTGGACTGCAGTGATTCAATTTTTGCGTGTTAAAGACCTATACTTGTGTGGTTGTATTATTAACATTGGCGAATATATCTTGGAAATAAAATGAAAAAATGAAAAAAAAAAGTAGAATGTGGCTGCGCTTAATTGAGGTGCTGTTGCCTTAAGACTGCTGAAAGAAGCTATTCTTACGTGGCAAGTATATACTGCGTTTATTAAGAACTGCTGCAG
>QQSS02187100.1:0-13563 GCA_003687565.2 Craspedacusta sowerbii | reverse complement strand
GGCTACCGAGGATGCCTCCTATTCCAATGAATGCAGATTTATTAACCTTTTTATGTAAAATTTCCCTGTTTTACGGTGCGTTGCATTAATTGGAAATAAATTCTTCTTGTTGTTGTTGTTGTTGTGTTGTTGTGTTGTTATACTCTCTTACAGCAAGCTACCACCCGCTGTCCCACGAGTCGGATAGGAACAACCTTCCGATTAGACCGGTAGCTGAGATTTAATCGGCTATCATACCGCCAATCAGCAAATTCGCCGCATCCTATCAGTGACGGTATAATCAAGCGTGAAAACCAAAATCGAACCCCATTGTATGCTAGAGCGTCAAATGAAACAACTAACGAATAGAAACTAATGACTATGGCCAGTAACAAAAAATAACTAATGGTTATGCCCGGCAGAAAAACGACTTTCCATAGTAACCTTTAACCCAACTCAAGCCGTCATATCTACCAATTATAGACTATTAAATTATAACAGCTTATATAATTATAAAAATTAACTTCACAAGATTTATTACCAGCTTTATAGCTTTGGTTCTTTATGACGTTTGACGGAAAAAGGTTAATATTCTGCTAACACTTTTGAAATACTTCGGGTGAAACAGATCTCCTTACAATTTGATTAGAAGTCACCCTTAAGTTCCTCATTCACAGAAAAAATATACTGTCAATTCGAACTGATGCTCCTAAAAGCTAGTGTTCATTATTCCTCCCATCATTCAATCCTTCAACTAATAACTTCTCGATGTTAAGTCCTTACCAATTAGGAATAGAATCAACAATTGTCATTGAAATAGTTAAGCGGCACAAGAGGCTAGGCGTGTAAACGAAATAAGAGTGAACCACGACTATGTGTATGCAAAATCTGATCAATCAAGGCGAAGACCTCTTATAGCTCTACCGACGTCGGGATGTGTGCGCCTTAAATTCACCGTTATTAATTGAAAAAACGACAGTTCTTCTTGAGGACTTCTTGGACCTGCCGGGGAATGACCTCAACTAGGTAAAGAAATTTTAGGCGCTATTGAGGTAATACGTAAGATGCTTACAATTCGAGTCATGGCCCTGCATTATTGAGCCTTACGCTGCTGAAGTCAAACCGATGTACTTGTAATGGTACTAATCTTACTAGGCACAAAACAGGCTCCTACTTTATCTCTGCGCACAGATCCAGAGTCAGCATGTAGTCCTCATATTCAACTTTCAAACATTATTTACTTTCTGTGCTTCAGATCTAAAATCTCCTCTATTCTTCCATGTTTGAAAGCAAAAACTATTCATAAGAATAAAAGCCGTATAAGCAGATGTGTTACTCCCTTGCGACTGCGTCAGATATCGCGCCAGACTTGCCAAGGATTACTCCTTGCCAAATGTTCAAACATGGGTCATTCTCATAATGTTGTCTGGAAATGTCAAAGCTTTGCCTAATTCAAGTATTCGGCTCCATGTTGACCAGATTCCTGCACATGCTATCGCATTTGACGAGACTAGTCAAAACAAGCCCTCCTCAAAGAGATATCAACGATTTCTTGAATCGGAAATTTGATTCAAGCACTTTCCTGGGACTTTTCCAAATGAATTCTGCCTCATCGACCAAACATTTTGAGGAATTATCTACTTTTCTGAAATCGCTGACATATTTTAGAGTGACAGGGATTACAAGAACTAGACCTACAGGAACGCCGGGCGAAAATTTGTGACGAATAATTTGTGAGGCAACTATAGTTTTGTCTATACGAAAACGCCCAGTGGTACAGATGGAACAGGCCTTAACATTCACATAACTCTCTTAGGGAGTTCAAAACTAGGTCCGATCGCTGCTATCAAGGAGAAAACGACCTTGGATCACGTTCTGTTGAAATCGCTCAGAAAAGAAGAAAAACGTCTAATATGTGTCACTCTAGTCAGCGATGAAAGTAAAATATAGTTACTTAAGAAGAACATCTACGACGTAGACCAAAAAGAACGAACAGAAGTTAAATACAAAAAAAAAACATGACAAAACAGGTACACTTTTATAGTAAGAAACCATTTTCCACAAAATAAACACAAAACATAAGGAAAGTGCGGGATGGGATTGCGTCAACTCTAAAGCACAATAATCTTCCTGCTTTGACTTACAAACGCTTGACATTATTTACAAACTGAAATTCGGATTCCGAAAGCATCACTCAACAAATTAAGCATAAGTTACCTTACTACTAGAATTAGGAAAATTTTAGACAATGGAAAGAACGTCTGTGGTCTATTCTTAGATCTGCAGAACGTTTATTACACTGTAAATCAAAACGATTCTGCAGAATGCTTTGACTCTCGCAGTGTTCGTTACAACTGGCTCGAATCGTATCTGAGCAGTCGAAGACAATTCGTAATAATCGACTATGAGAACTCCAAGGTATTTGATATAGACATGGTGTTCCACGAGGATCCAATTAGGCAAAAGACAATTTTTAATACACACCAATGTTTCCCAATTTAGCTTCGCCTCTAGCATCGTCCAACATTTCGCACATGATACAATAGTAGTAAACAACACCCAATCCATTAAAAAAAAATTAGAATATCACGTGGTAACACCAAAACTTACGATACCCTACTGAGAATAATATTAACATATATAAAATTTTGTTTTGGCCGAGTACCTCATAGTGATAGAAATGTTTCCCACATTTAGAAAGACATGCGCTTTCTTATGTATCTGATGATCTACAGACACTTACTTTTTTGCCTCTTCCTGACTATCCTTGCGTCCAAAATTATTTCTACCATCAATATTCCTCTACAATGCTTGTCATTATATCTCCCTCGTGTCTGCAAGCTCCCGCAGATCTCTGAAATGACATACACAACTCATTACACTAGAACTTCCTTGTCTGCATCAGCCTCCACTCGACGCGATCTAGTAAGTTATATATGAGGCTTTAATTTCCTCGTAACAGGCCATACCTAAGCATCGCTGACTTCATACTCATCTCCCAATAGATTTGAGCTAAAAAGGAAGCTCTCCAATAACCTCGTGCGTACCTACTAACAAGACCAAATACCCCAAGTCTACAATTCCATTTCCAAGACATCCTGTCACATATTTCCCTTTAGTAACACCTGCAATTATCAAGCTCACGCAGACTCTTCCCACAAATAGCTCCGCACGTCAGTGCGACAGCAGTTATGTCTATGTGTTAGGTGAATTCATCGCGCAGGAGTTTCAAGACATGTTTATTCTTCACTGTGGACAAGTGGACTTTGTAATGAAAATACTGAAAGGTAGCATGACGTCTGCACGGGCGCAGAACGCAACCAGCTCATGTTTTAAACGCCAGAGCATTTTCAAGAGACTCTTGGTACTTCTGCATCAGAAACACATCAGAAAAAAATTCTACTTAGCAGTAAGAACTAAAATCTCTCGTATTACGCAACGCAGAGTTACATCCTGACCACAGACCTGCAGCAAGCTAGTACAGACTTAAAGTTATTGTGAAAAAGCCTTTTTTTTAATATATCATGCGGAATATTTAGGTACACCAGGATGTGGAGTTGGTGAAGCGACTGAAGTCAACGAATGTTGATCACTCCTGGCGCAGCTGTATATTTGAGAGAAGTGTCGCAGCACCTAGACATGATAAATAACTCGCCCTGATTGATTAGAAGCGACTAAGAAATAGTAGTAAGAAATAATTCGCCGCAGCTATTTTCGGCTCTAATCTTAATCTTAGGCGCCGCGTGAGCCCCCTTGTAACGGCTTAACCTATTTTTGTCTGTTTTGTTGGTCGGTTGAGTTTATTGAGTTTATTCGTCATCATCACTTTTATTGACCCCAATCTCGGAGTCAAAGATACTGCGACTTATTGCTCTCTTTTATCAAGTTAAGATTTTATTGCCTATTTTGTTTTATGTTTACTCAACGATTAAGAGCCATTCTTGCACTTGGCCCTATATCAAAATTGGTGCAGACTATTCTTATCTAGTTTGTTGTGTTTAAATAATTTTTTAGAGGTCATTTTTACAGGTGAGCTCCGCCGACTCCGCTGACGCTGTTTTGCGATTTTCTTGTTAGTATAGTAATTATCTGACTAATCAACATAGTTCCTGCTTACTATTAACCACGAGTTGTAAAAGTAAAGACAAGTGCGGGTATAGCGGTCGTTTCATACCTACTCACTTAAAACCAATAACTTGTTACGATTGCTGTCGATACACTCATCTTAAGTGTAGTAATATTCTAGCCAGTGAAGCCACAGGCAAGAAATGGAGATGTCCATCCTGTCTTGCAAAAGAACTTCTATTTGCAGCATGTACAAACAATGCCTTCTTAGACAAAAAATCGAATTCTAGCTTTAAAACAAACAACCTTAACATGGAACTTACACCATCCTTTAGTGTAAAAACTTTCTTAGACAAGATACCTGGACAAACTGTCAGCTTTGACGAGCTATCAAATTGCAGAAATAGCTCTAAATACTATGATATCGATAAACTTAATACGTTGCGCATAGAACAAAAAACATCCCAAGGCTTCTTACACCTAAACATAGCATCCATAACAGAAAATCTGGATGAATTGACAACGTTGCTCTCATTAGCAAAATATAATTGCTATTTCAGAAGCGCGCCTAACAGAACTTATAGGAATAACAAGTTGCATCGACTTGCCAAACCACACCTTCGTCGACATGAAAACGATAACGAAAGCCCGAGGTGTTGGTTTTTACACTGACAATTCCCTCTTTAAGGCTACCAAAATACGCTATGATCTATGCTTTCAATCGGAACGAAGCTGAAGCAGTCTTCATCGAAATCGAACAAAACAATAGGAAAAACATTACTTGCGGGTGTATATACAAACATGCTGATATGCGTATACAAGATTTCATGAACGCTTTTATGTTAAAAACCTTAAATATCCTAAGTAAGGAGAGTAAATTTGTAAATCTAATGGAAGATTTCAACATTAACCTTTTAAACTATGATGATAATACCAAAACGTGCGACTTTTATGACGCGATGAGTTGTAATTTCTTCCAGCCACTAATTCTGCAACCTTCTCGTGTGACGTAACGCTCCCGCACACTTATTGACAACATTTTTACTAACAATGTCAAATACAGTTCGATTAGTGGAAACATAACTAGTAAAATATCCGCAATTCTCGAACTTTAGTGACTACAATTTAAAGAGACGGAAAGCTAACCCTACCAAATTTGGTCGATCATATAAGAACTTTAGAGAAGACGAATTCCTAGAAGAAACTGCAGGAGTAGATTGGGCATCCTTAACTGATAAAAATCAACTTGCAGATACCTCGATGAAAAAGCTTCTAAAAGCCATTACGGGCATCTTAATGTTATGACTCCGGTATGTCGTCTTACTCGTAAAGAAGTCATGTTACAACAGAAGCCTTGGATTACTTGGGGGTTGTTGGCGTCGATCAATAAAAGGGATTCTATTTACAGAGGATTCTTGAAAGTTAAAAACCCAGACTTAGAAGAGAAAAACTTCCTACTTTATAAAAGGTATCATAACCTAATTGTAGTCCTTCTGCAAAAAAGCTAAATATTACACCTCCGTGATTACTTTGAAAAAAATAGCAAGAGCATAAAGAAGACATGAGATGGTGTAAAGTCTCTTATAAGAATCTCTAAGCAAAGTGTATGTGTTACACCCAGCTCAGCTACATCAAATGGATGCAGTTCTTCAAGACCTAGCGACATCGCGACCGTTTTAAACGAATACTTCTCTTCTGTTGCCAAGTCGCTTGATAGCAATATCAAAGCTGCAAAGCACGACTACAACTATTACTTTAACTCCAATGTCAGTCACAGCATGTGCATTGCTGACACGACTGCTACTGAAATATCCAAGATCATTGACAATCTTCTAATGCCTAAAGCGTCAGGACCAAATATTATACCGAAGCGACTGCTAAAAATAGCTAAAAGTGTGATTGCACAGTCGTGTCCTCTATTATCAACAAGTCATTCGCGCAAGCTTGCTTTCCAACATGCTTAAAGTTAGCGAAGGTCATCCCCGTTTATAAATCAGGATTACCCGAATCTCTTTCAAATTACCGACCTATTGCACTCGTCTCCAACATTAAATATTCGAGCAAGTAATGCATGATCAATTGTACTCATGCTTACAGAATATAACCTATTATATGAATTACAATTTGGTTTTCGTAAAAACCATTCCACAAGTCACGCACTTGTTAGCCTTGTTGAGTTGATTAAGTCCAATTAAGATAAAATAAGTTTGCGTGCGGAGTATTCCTTGATTTGCAGAAGGCATTTGATGCGGTCAATTATAACATATTATTAAAAAAACTCGAACACTATGATATTCGAGCTCATGCAAACGAGTGGTTCGCTTAATGTTTTAAGCGGCCGTTCGCAGTTCCTGACGATCGATTCCGCTGACTCGGAGGCCTAGGACGTTCAGTATGGAGTTTCACAAGGTTCTGTGTACATCAACGACTTATAAGGCATAGCCCATCTAACTCGACAACTCACCACTTCGCAGACGCCACCAATGTCTTTCTATGTGACTCGTCTTTAAAGGCTATCCGCAAGTCCTTAACTAGAGATCTAGAAAGTCTTCGTGACTGGCTTTGTGCAAATCGGCGTATATTGAATGCCAAAAAGACTGACCTTGTCCTCTTCCAGCCATCTAGTAGAAAAGCTGCTTTCCGGCTCACAATTGTCCTTGGAGGTACAAAATTATTTTTGTCCCACCAGGTTCAGTACCTAGGGGTCTACATTGACGAATCCTTGACTTGGAAGCCACATGTCACAGAACTCTCCAAGAAACTGACCAAAATAGCTGGAATACTAACAAGGGTGCGCCCTTACGTACCGTTTCATACCCTTAAGAGTCTTTACTACAGCCTATTTCAAAGCCACCTGACATACGGATGCCTCGTATGGGGTTTTGCTAGTAAGACGGTCCTACGAAGACTATCGTATTCAAAAACAGACGATTAGAATAATCACTTCTTCCGACTATCATGCTCTGACATCAAATATATTTGCTAAATTACAAATTCTTAAGCTTGAGGAACTAATAGAACTAAATAGATGTTCGACTGGAAACATGGTGGCCTGCTAATGTCTTTTAAATCTTTCTTCTTCTATGTGCGATCACAATCAAGAAGCACAAGAACTGACGGGTGAAGAAAGCTTCATGTCCCTGGGACAAAACCTTCATTTACGATGATAGATCATTAACTTTCGCCGGCGCGCACACTCTAAATAAAGTGATTGATTTAGAGATTAACTTCTGTACTAGTAAAGCATTATACAAGCGACAATTATTTGCTCTCCTTACTTCGAAGTATTAGATTATGATTACATAAAATGCATCTTGAAACTTATTCCTGCCGAAGACAATTTTATATTATTGTCTTCGTCAAACCGCTCGACCCGCATTTGTCAAACTGCGACACAAGCTGCTGAATGACGTTGATTCGCAATGGCTTTTATAATTTGATTTCGCAGACTTTTCTCGAGAAGTATTAAGAGGGCTTTTCAACTCTGATTAGCTTTGCTAAGAAGCTCTCCTTCCCATGTGTGACAGATTTTAATAAATTCTCTTCCGTAAATTATTGTACGCCCTCTTGGGAAAAGAGATTGTTGTAGTTGCTGTAGTTGTTGTTTTTTGCTAACCACGCCTATGTTTTGATTCAAAAATACGTTATTCTGAGTAGATATTTTAATGCCAACACAAAGCATAGTTTAAAGGTGATGAAACTTAGAGACTTCGGCATCACGGACGAATCTAGTTGACAGGATGTTTAATGGCGGTGCAATATGATGTTCCAGCCCGCCTAGAGTAAAAAGAAATTCACAACAGCCCCAGAGCTAAAGAAAACGAATAAGCAGTGAAGAACTCGCTTTCTGAACTCTGAAAACATCACCGCTTGTTTATAATTCGATAAAAGTTTAAGACGTGCGTAGTTAAGAACTAGGCTATTGGCATTGGGACGCCTTTCAATATGCTAGCACATAATACATACCTCAAAATACTCCCTTGTATTTTTCGCATCCGCTGCTACATATCTCCAGACCTTAAGCACCAGTCTAACAAGACACTGGTCAAACACTTTTCTCAAAGAAGCCACAAACTTCCTTTGACGTTCCTTTTCAATCTTTAGCCATTGCTTTAAATACCGTTAAGTTAGAACGACTGGTTGTAGAAGTACGTTATAAAAACGACTGAAGACACAGGTCAAAACATGACATAGTGCCAAAATACAATGAAGGCATCACATCTTTTGTTTGCTTCTTTATTCAAGCCATAAATCTGAGATGTCAAGGCCAGGCATATAGATAGGCAGACAGATCACACGTATGACGATATGACGAAATGCAAGCACTTAATGTAAAATCGAAATCGAAAATCTAGTCGCACACAACGGCTAGGTATAAACGCTGGGTAAGCGCAATATCAGAGTAATCTCCTGAGGAGCCAGAGACGGACAGAGGAAGTTGAAGTTAATAATAACATTATAAATATAGTAAAAAGTATAAAAGGATCGGCGATCGAGAGCAGGATCTTTACCAACGGATTTCATTGAGGATAATTCGATGGTATTAACCATCAGTCACTTGCACTTAAGTCTAGAGCAAACCTTAGCAAGGAGGGCATCTTCTTGCTAAAGAATATTGAGAAAGCAGCAGAAGGAACCTATTGATACACTTGCGTACAAGGTGTCCACTTTAGAAGCCAAAGTTGGTGACCTTTCTCATCGGTGGATGGCAGCGAGAAGCACTCTCGCAGACCTTGTCTACGCGCTCAAGGGTATCTCTCTACCTAACGACAAGGCCGAGACAGAGAAGCACATAAGACAGGTGGTGAAGAAAGTTGCGATACACCGGGCTCATCGAATCGGAAGAGTTTGATCAGTAGCCGGAAAGAAGTATCAACAGATCATTTTTACTTTTAATTTCGCTTCAATCCTCGAGAAAATTAAATTGTTCCCGCAAAAAGCAACTATCGCGTTACCCCCCTCCCACCCCAAAACGTTAAATTTTTAAAAATGTTCAAGAAAACTCGCGACGTGTTTTCGGCTTATGGGTTACCGGAGGCAAGTGCATTCGTTAACAGTAGCTGCATGAACTGCTTTTAAACTATAGTCGCTTTATCTCTGAGTTCTGAAAACTATGCAAGGATGTGCTGAAGAGAATTGTTGCTAACTCAGGGATGCAAAAAACGAGAAACAAAGTGCCTGGAGTATGGAGCAAATTTGCCATCAATTTTTTTCAAGGCCAGTTGCTTATGGCTTGTTTTGCCATGGAAATAATGTTTGTTAACCCAGATGAGAGGATATCGAGATTGTACGGTACTTAACAAGAAAATTACAGAGACATAAGTGGCTTAATGTCGTGTCAAATCATAGCAGCTACAGGAAATGTAACTCTTCTAGCTCTTCAAACAGAATTAACTATAGGGTTTTAAGCTAGTGAATTTCATCCATCCTATATTCTCAAGTTCAAGTCCCCTTTTGCTACATAGATGATGCGCTCCCCAAGTAGCAGCTAAGTCTGACTTGCAGATATCACAGCCAGAGGCTACCATAACTTGAATGCCACAAATCCAGCTATAAATCCTAGAGCAGGCAATCCTTGGTATGTGCATCGATATTGTTACATTCTATTAACAGAAAAGACAAGTTAGCGACTTCTTGCTCATCTATCACTGATTGCTTGAAGCTCTCTTGCTCTATAGCTTCAAATCATTCAGTTCAAGATTTACCTTTCCTTTAGATGCTGAGCAAACTCGTAAAACACTATCATCTTCACTTGAAAGATAGGGGTTATGGTCAAAAGTCTTTCAAGGCATGTTGCAAGGCATGGTTTTCTCTGAAAATAACTCTTTTGCTGGGCGTTACTTGCAAATTCTGCCACTTTTCTAGCCAACTGATGATACTTGTAATGAACTGAACTACTGCATCATTTAATGTAATACATGCACGTGGATCGCCAAGAGCAGCAGCTTTCCCGCGATGTTTAACATTCAGTAAAATCCAAAGCTTAACGAATCTTCCCAGAAATTTTTGAGTGCCTGATGTACCTTCTCCAAGCCTTCCTTGGTAAGTGCGTAAAGGAGGAGACATTTATTTCTTCAAATATTTTTTGTACGACGGCGAAATTTCGTATTTCGATTACTGAGGGATACAGAAAGCTTCCACAAACGAGGCCTTACTGTCTGAACGTCAATGGTGCTTGTCATGCTTCTGAAAAACTCGTAATGCCCCGGTAAGAACTTCTTTTTGGGTGATCATGGGAAACATAACACTTTGGGTAGATAAGTCTTGTTGCGAAAGTGCAGTTATTCCTAACACACTTCATTCGATGAACGCTGAAGCAAGAAAATCAGCTTTTGTTATATTTGGGGGCGGAATCATGACTTTAAGGTAACTCCACAAAGTTAAGGACGGTGAACAATTAACTCTACATAATACTTGCCTCAAATTAGTTTGACTTAACATCTTCTATTTGAATTCCTTTCTTCCCTCACACTTGGCAATGCACCACCTGTCTTCATCGTGCACTGCCCCTTAAAGGTGCAGATGACAATGAGCTATAAAAAAAAGTACTTGCCAGGAGTCGATCAGGTATCAAAATCCTTAAATCTCAATACTTACCCTTCACTCAACGAGAGGTCACAATTAAATACAGTGCAAGGACAGTCTGTCCATGTTGAAGAGCTTACCTACAGCAATAATAAATCTAACTACTATAATAGCATTTCGGAATTTAGAAACCAAAGATTTATCTCCGACTTGTCATTTTTTTTTTTCACATGTCTCCCTAGTTCAGCATCACGAAGAGCTAAGCCTATTTCATAAGCTACTGCACTACAAATTCAAGACTATTGGCATCTCTGAAACACCGCTCCGAGACGAAGGTGAGATGACGCAATAGATCTTAATGACTACATTTTCATAGGCACCAAAATATTAACTCATGCAGGAGGAACCGCTCTCTAAGTTGATAACTGGATAGCTGCTGAGGCAAAGCCTCAAAAGGATCTCTCAGTGCAACTTGAAAATAACATTGAATCTACATTAACAGAGCAAAAACAGAACTGTCCGAAAAGCAGTATATGTGGAGGCATTTATAAGCACCCTGGCATGAGAAAAGAGGACTTCCTAGATAATTATTTATAACCACTTTTGCATAAGGCTAGCAAAGAAAACTAGGCTGTTACTTTAACGGGTGATTTACTTGAATTTCTAAACTTTTTGCACTTGCTTTTGTATTAAAATCCATTCATATTTTGCAGACCAGAACAAGGTGGCATCAACCCGATTAGCCTCGGTTACAGAGGATGTCACATATTCCAATACATGCAGTTGCGATCAAAGGTCATGATGCATCTTGTGACTCCTTCGGATACGATGCATTAGTTGGGAATAAATTCTTGCTGCTGTTGTTGTTTTTTAGTGGTGACGAAACAGTGATAAACGTAAACCTCCGGTGATTTAAGAAGAAATTTAAACTCAAGGCTGAAAGACTTCAATACTTAGAGCAAGCACAACATAAAAACTTGGCATGTGCCAAAAAGTAAGAAAAGATACCAGCCATGCATGAATGTGACAGCGCTGTATCCTCGACTCATGGTGATATTTTGCCTTCCACAGCTTGAGCAGAAGAACATTCCTTTTCATTACTTTGCGCTTCCAGTAACAAGACAACGCTCTACAACATAAAAGCAAATAGGCACCAACTAGAGGGTTTTCGTTTATCAGTCAAATTAAAGGAGTCTGAAAAACATCAAAGGCAACAAAGTCTGCACGCGCATGAATTCATTTTCGTCGTCTAAAAATATTAAATATACGAAACATTCATGCGAAACCAACCGGCAAAAATTATAACAATCCAGGAAGGACCGAGTTTTTGTCTAAATAATGATTCTCGAACATTTTCTTTAATAGGAAAACAGATTTTCTTGTTAATTTTGTATTCCTTAAGGAATCTTTAGATAGGTGAGCTGAGTAAGGCGACATCCTTAACCCTCTCAGCCGCGGGGCTAGAGAATGTCCCCGTCCTCCGACAAACTAGATCTTCTTTTTTTTCTTCGCCTTCGTTATTATTTTACTTCGATTCTGAAATTTTCTTTCGTTCGCAACTAGCATTTTTGTAGAAGTACATATATTCTTTGTTGTTGCTCCTTTTGGTGTCGTTGTCTAATAATCTACTTATTTGGCATTGAATAGCGTTGTCGCTAAGTTATCAGTTACTATTACCAATAAATCAACTAAAGATATTTTTTTTAAGTCATTTACACAACATTTATTTATCTCAAATAGGAACTTGATTACCACCATCTGACTTCCTAATTATTCATATGATATTAGAACAAGATTATGCCAGAGACAAAATAATGTGATTATCATCTCACCTCTCAAACGAGAACTATACCTTGCATGTACTGCCCTGTTTCTGGTATACAGAATAATCTTACACCAGAGATATTATGAACTAGACTACACATTACATTATCACCGCGTTTCTATTGGCAATCCATCCTTGTTCTTGCAAGAACAGCGTTAAAACGCGGCGATCGGTGATACAAAAATGTGGTCAATTTCTGCCGAGAATCTCTTGCAATTTTGTATCGTTCGTTACCTCTTCGGTGCTCTTTGATGGGTACATTCATTGCAATTGCCCCGGTCAAAGTCAACCGATGCTTTGAATAGATACTTCGATTGTTACCTTCATAATTTAGCGTTCATTTTTCTGTACCATGTTTTCGAGAACTAATTGCATAAAAGTTATGTTGATAAGACTAGCCGATCTACGCCTCAGACCATATTCTTTTGGTTCAACTGTTGTTCCCCGGTTTTTCCCATACATAACAAATTCATGATATACCTAAATTAAGCCACGCCGGGATGAAACAAATAAACTGCCAACTTTTAAAAGAAACGTCGCCGCGTGCAGATTGTACTAACACGATTAACACGGCACCATCATAACACGAAATCCAAAATACTCATGCTCCAGATAGCTTTGCCTTTATTTTTGCTCTTATTTTTATAAATTTTCTGACATTCTTTGCCTATTTACATTGAGCTGCGATACGGACTTCATTTTAGTTGAGCATCAGCTGAAAACTTTCCCTGATTGAGCCACTCCGTGCAAGTACCATTTTTCTCTCTAATGCTTTGCCATTCCGTCTGGGATTCACCAATTCAGCTCTATTTTGTGTTTTGTCCATTTAGTTTCCATCCTGGACTGCGATCTTGCGTTTCCCACATTTTCCTACTGCTCTATCCGAGAATGTACAGTAATGCTCATGAGTTTTACGATGAGGTGGCGTCTTGCTAGTGGAGTTAGTTTGATATTTTATTAATGGCGGAGTTACTTCTTAATTTTTGTTCGCATTTATTGAGTAAATTATTCCTGATGAATATAAATGATTTTCACCGTTGCTTATCTAGTGGCGTTGCGCAGCATTTTGCAGATGATATAGCTATAGTCTTCAATAACTCATCTCTTAACAAGATGAAAACATCGATGAGTTGTGAGATCACTAAAATTGAAGACTGGCTTTGTGCCAA
>QQSS02187089.1:0-13564 GCA_003687565.2 Craspedacusta sowerbii | reverse complement strand
TGGCCTTCTAGGAGAACCATGCCATTTTTGCGTACCTGATCTGGACTGTTAATGACTTTCTCTATATATGTTCTGTAAATATTATCAGTGTGTATTGTTACTTGTGGCGAAACAATAAATGAAATAAATGAAAATTCTAAAGACACCAGAGCCTTGCTACGTCACACCACGATAGATAGCGACAGTGGTCTGGCGGTTTTGCACCACAATAAAGTTTAAGGTGTCATTGAGCATGCCATTGAGGATATCCTAACTTGGTCGATTTCAAATGCACGTGCTCGTATAAACTGAATTTTGAGAACGAATTTAACGGCAATGGTTATCTAGGCTCACTGACATTGTGGGACTGACATTTGAAGCAGCAAGTAAGGCGTTGGAGCAAGAAAGTCGCTGTGATGTTCTGTCTTCCACGAATGCCTTCTTTTGAATAGATCATTGCTGGTGATAAAATTATAGCTAAGGAAGATGTTGAAAATTTGCCGGGTGATCTCTGGTTCTTAAAAATTTTGGTAGGCCCTATATGCTTGAGAAAGACAAGTGATGTCTATTCTCGAAGTTTACCGCACTGCGTAACGTAAGCTTTGCTATTCGTTATTAAGGTTCAAGGCTTCTTATTTAATTAAAAAACCGATTTTCGTTATTACAAGAGAAATTCTTTTCAAGGGTCGAAGCGTGATTGCTGCATATTATGTCGCAGAAATTCATAGGACAGCCTCGGGTCTGGGATGTTATATGGTGTTTTCTATTATATAGGCTTTTATGTGGCGTAGGAACCTTGAGCGTCTAGAACTTTCCTCGTGGTTTCCTTTCATCCTAGCGAGGCGTGTCGATTCTCTACCTTTGGGATCGTAAATATATTCACTCAAGGACTTCAACTGACCATGCCAGAACAAAGCAAAAGTTCGCACTATGCCTACAAAGATAGAGAAAAGCCGACACATGTACGGGAGAGTAACATCATGGCTGCGAAAGGTAGTCTAAATATTCCTCCTGTCATTAAATATTACTGGCGTTGCTTGTTAAGGTTTCGTAGGTAGTCTAAATATTCCTCCTGTCATTAAATACTAATGGCGTTGCTTGTTAAGGTTTCGCTGGTTAACTTCTTAGTTTTGCCTTATATGACGTTTTTCTGTCGCCCGGGGTCTTCGCTGCAATGTAGAAGAATTTGGAAAACTAATGAAGCACAAGGTATCACAGTCGGTCGCGTCAAGGGTAACACAACAAACTAAGCGTATGGTGCCATAAAAGAATTTACTGCATAGAGATACTGTTGCTCCAGGCCTAGCTAGGAATGGAAGTGCAGCAAGTGCTGATACTTTAAACTTTCCAAACACGGTCCCGCTTAAAGTCTCAAAAAATCCAATTAAATATTTGTTGGTGGTTGTAAAAGTGGATGTTGCTTTTGTTCAGCTTGTTCTGTGGAATGCAAGGATACGTAGAACACGTTTTTCGCTGTATGGAAAATTTATACAAGTTTTTTGTAAGCTTAAATTCTATTTGAGAGGCACTAGCTGGAGCTGTAGGAAGTTTTGAGTATATGCTGACTGAAAGATTGGTTTGCATCTCTTATCCTGTTGCAATTTCTTCTCACAGCAAGCGCATTGGTTCCAGTATGGTTGTAAATCATGTTTGTGACTATTTTAGGTGTCGCAGAAGCTATCCGGACAAGTCTGGGTCCCAAAGGCATGGACAAGATGGTAGGTCTTAAGAAGCAAATTTTCGTGGCTTTGGCATTCACGAGCTAGCCTTTTTGCCTAAACTGGATGGTTTATGTCTTGGATTTTTCTCTGAACATTAGACTTCTAGCTGAGGATTGCCAAAGCTTTAAAGAATAAAAAAGCATTATTATTTTAGTAAATCCTGTTTCTTTGGGCATGAAATACATATTTTTTAATCTTTATCTGTGCCGAAGTATTATTTTTTGAATCAGGTAGTGTTTCGATTTGTTGCTAGCTGGAATTTAGTTGCCCTAGTCATGATGCTATTGTTTCATTATGTTGTTTTTAATTTCTTTAGTCTTTGGATTCTTGTTTCATATAGTAGAAGACCAAAAATTTTGAAGAAGTGACTTATAAGTGGTTAAGATTTTGAAGGTTGTTCATATCTTAACAAAAAAGCAACATCATTGGAATAATTAGCAATTGAAATGAAGAGTTTTAGGAAAAATATGAATGTGCAGCAATATGTTGCAGTAAGCTTGGGTGGTGTCTCAGTTTCATAACTGCACTGAAGGATAGTTCAATGTCTGAATAACTGACCCTTCTGAAAGAGACAGGTCTGTAATTCGTTTTTGCCAGAAAACACATTTCTTGCTGCTTTACAGAACAAGGTCCATTTTATTTGATATCTTATGTTACAAGCCCAACTCTTTATTGATCAGCTCAGTATCACCAGGCAAGCTTTAGGGTTGTTGTGTAATCTTCCGTAAAGCTGCCACTACGTTGTTTCTATGGCAAAAGTCCTGACTTGATCTTGCAGCACTTTGTAATGCTAAGGTTCTTGAACGGCATCCAAGTTAATATAAACTTATTGTTTACATGCATCAAATGTATTTGATGACGTGTTTGAAATCTATAGATAGTGTGATAAAGTGTTATTTCATGTCTGTTTTTTGCTCTTCCATTTGACTTCCCTTCTTTCGTTTAATTCCAGATAAAGGCTGCCAATGGAAATGTTACTATTACTAATGATGGGGCCACAATATTGAAGCAAATGCAAGTTCTTCACCCAGTGGCTAAAATGGTCTGTTATGAATTGGAGAAAAAAACTTTTGTTTATGTACATAACTTCTCATCGACTTCTCTTGTGGGATTTGCTGCAATGCAATTTTTTTATGGGTTCACTGCACAATATTTCTTATTCCTATGTATTAGTGGTGGCCAAATTTCCATTTTTTCTAGCTAGTAAAAAAATGCAAAGGCTGCAAATATAAATGCTGCTAGTGATTAGGGCAGGATCTTGAATCAAATACAAGTTCTTTGTAATAGCTATGTTGTGTGGTATGGTTTGGAGAAGAAACTTGTTCTTTTGTATGTAAATAAACATTCACCAAAATTTTTTTTGCTGGATTTGCTGCACTTCCATATGTTAATGGATTCTCTGTTTGGCATTTCTTGAGAGAGCTATGTAATAGAGATGGACCCTTATTCATTCTTTGTAGCTTGTAGAGCTATCCAAGGCACAAGATGTAGAAGCTGGGGATGGAACCACCTCAGTTGTTGTGATTGCAGGCAGTTTGCTATCAGCTGCCCAAAGATTACTTGAAAAAGGTGAGAGAACCATTTTTTAGGTGAGGGAAGCATTTCATATATTCACTTGCATTTCCCTGTTGACTTAAGAAATTGTGCATAGAAAATTTGAGATAAATGGATAAATATGTAAATGCGGAAAGTTTTGGTATGTCAGTTTTGATTTGCCCTGGATAAATATTCTGAAATAGTGTTACATAAGCTTGTCTATTAATTGATTTCTGTCACATTTGATCTTAAAAATTAAGGCTGCATTTTCCCAGTTACGTCTGACAAGTATATTCATTAATTACTCCTTTAAAAAAAGTGTTGTATTTCCATCAGGAATCCACCCTACGATTATATCCGAGGCATTTCAGAGGGCCGCTGCTAAGGCTTGTGAGTTTTTGAAGGACATGTCAACTCCTGTCGATCTCTCTGACCGTGAGTCTTTAATTAAAAGCGCAACGACCTCGCTCAGTTCGAAGGTGTGTCAGTAAATTTTTCAGTTATTGCTGTTTGTTAGTGTTTTGTTTGTACTAGGATATTCAATGTTGCCCATCTTTAGTTAACTAAATTGCAAGTATTACTTTGATTTAAAATGTGCTTATGGTTTTCTAGTGTCAAAAACGTTCTGCAACTAGTTATCAACATTACTTTTTTCCTCAACATTACATTTTTTTGCTGGTTTTCTCTGTTCTCATCTTGCATCTATTATCGTTTCTTTTTCTTATATCAGGTTGTATCCCAGTACTCAAACATTTTAGCACCGCTTAGTGTTGATGCAGTATTAAAGATAATTGACCCTGCGAAAGATAAGTCGGTGGACTTGCGAGATATAAAAATCGTCACAAAACTTGGGTATGAATTTAAAAATTTTTTGGTTGTGCATGTAAAGCGAATTTCTTTGTTTTATGTAGAGGTTGGCTTCAGATGCTGAGCACCAGATCTCACATTTGGTTGTTTTGTTTATTGAACCCTTTTTTGATTAACACATTCTTCTTATAAAAAAGCTTTTTCATTGGAACAATCCTGTCATGAGTTTTAATTAATTAAAATGTCTTATTAGCTATTATACTCAGCAGATCGCCTGGTGACTCGCGCAGATTTGACAAACTTTGAGTTAAGTGGTGGGCATTCCTGCAATGAGGCTTACATGATTCAGATGTCTCATTTGATTGGACTCGGATTCTAGAGAAAGAGGGTGTTTTATTTTTCTGAATACGTCGTCGTGTCACTACGTACTCAGATAGATTTATGTCTTAGGGATGTTGAGCTTGCTTGGAGCCGTAGCCCGAACCTTTTGTTTCAATTGAGCGTTCTTTGAATCGTCATTGCAGGGGAACTATTGAAGACACGGAGCTGGTCGATGGTTTAGTTCTTGACCATCGTATCTCTCACTTCGCCGAGGGTGTCAGCCGCGTGGAGAAGGCCAAGATCGGTCTAATTCAATTTTGCATCTCGCCTCCCAAGACGGACATGGAGAATAACGTTATTGTTAGTGACTATACGCAAATGGACAGAGTGCTAAGGGAGGAGAGGCAGTACATTCTGGAGATTTGTAAGAAGATTAAGAAAGCAGGCTGTAATGTGCTGCTCATTCAGAAGTCCATTCTGAGGTACGTTGAGGTGTGTTTCCAATGATTTGAAACAGACGACTATAGTGTTCGTGGTGTTTCGTCACAAGTCGTGTGTTTGCATGGGGGAAGTACTGATTCTTATGGTTTATAACACTGAACTTTCTCGTTCATAGCTTCCGTGTCCTTTTCTTTGAGAAGCTGGAAAATTCTGTTGCTTGGTGTGTCTCTGATCTTTTCTTCGCATTGTCATTCAGACTCTTGTTGTAGGGATGCTATCAGTGACATGGGACTGCATTTCTTGGGAAAGATGAAGATCATGGTTGTACGTGACATCGAGCGCGACGAGATTGACTTTATTTGCAAGGTTGGCTCTTCTTTCTTTAATCATGATAGGTAGTTCTGTTTTATTTTACAATTGAAGGAACTTGGCCCACATGATATAAATTGCTATTTGAATGATAGAAACTTTTTTTACTGTCCGTATTGTTAAAAATCTTTAGTTAGAAACGCCGATCCAATAATTGATTCGCCTAGTTTAGTATCGTTAGGAATTCTTGTATCATAGACAGTCATGCAAAAAATTCTTGGCGTTATCCGATAAACCGGTCCCATTGGGGAGGGGAGATTGGTGGACTGTGACTCTAAGTGAGAAACAGAGAGACCTTCTGCCGGCGGTGTTGTCGCATTACCCCGGCCAAGAGAAAGCTCTGGCATCGCTATATCGCTCTGCTAGTCATGTTGGAGTGGAGATAAGGCGACCGGCCGTAAAAACTAGTTCATGTGGCCTGCCAAGACATATGGCAGGCACACACAGCTGGTCGCTTACGCATGCGTGCCAAATTACTGCCATGTGATGGAGCTATTTGAGTCAAGTGACTCAAGTTAAGAATATGGCTTTTCTACTTCGATCATCATATGACCATCTTCGTTCGAAGACTTTTAGTTTCTAGCTTTCTTAAGGACAACGTGGATGTGCGTGGCTGCAATGGCTGATTCTTATTCGTTGTAGTCACTTAGCTGCCGTCCGATTGCTAGCTTGGACCACTTCCTCCCGGAGATGCTTGGCTCAGCGGACCTCGTGGAAGAGTTCTCTACCGGAGCGGCAAAGGTCATTAAGGTAAGGCTTGCTGTTTTGTCGTCGTTTAATTTTTTTAAACGATTGTAAGATGCTTATGGTTTGCAAAATGTTTCTCGTTCATTTTCTTACGCGCGCTTTCTCTTCTCTCATTTCGTAATAACGTTCAATCTTTGGCATGAAGGGCGTATTCCCGAAAAATCTCAAGATTCATCGCCGGTTTGAAAATTTCTCATAATTTTTCGGTAGATAACGGGAGTGCAGAACCCCGGAAAGACTGTGAGCATATTGGTGCGGGGCTCGAACAAGCTCGTTATTGAAGAGGCGGAACGATCCATTCACGACGCCCTTTGCGTCATTCGATGTCTGGTCAAGCAACGGTTTGTTCGGAATTTTTATTTAAAAATTCGGCTCGCGAGGCATGGTTTATTATTGTCGCGCGCTCGTCTTTGGAGAGTGCCTTTCGTACATCAGCGGTCCTGCCTTCTCTTTTATGTTAGTTTCATGTGGTCGTTGCTACTCATGCGGAGGTCTTATTTGGCACAACCAGTTATTATATTGTGTAGGATCAGCAGCTGTATTTTCTCGATAACGACGGATTTGCTGCTCATTTGCGTCCTCTACACAAACTGCCTTCTAGGTATTTTCCCCTTTATCTCGTGACCCCCCTCTGTCCAATTCTAGTTGCTTGAGGATAGGCTTAAGCTTTGAATTCCGCCTTGCCAAGCAACAGTACTAGTGGCGTGTTTGCTAGCCTTGCAGAATGGTTTGAATGGCAGCATGCTTGCATCTGCTTGTATTTGCTTATCGTCCTTCAGAGCACTTATTGCTGGCGGCGGTGCTCCAGAAATCGAGACAAGCATACGACTTGCCGATTATGCCAAGACCCTGATTGGGAAGGAGGCGTTTTGCGTGAAATCGTTCGCGGAAGCGCTCGAGATTATTCCGTACACCTTGGCAGAGAACGCTGGTCTACACCCGATCTCTATTGTGACTGAGCTGCGTAACAGGCACGTCAATGGCGAGAAGTACGCGGGCATCAACGTTCGCAAGGTATGCCGCCATTTGAATTTTGAAATTCCTTCGCGTTTCACGGGAACTGTTTGCGCATGCGCTCTTCCCCCGATCTTCTGTCGTCGGTTTATTTGTGCAAGACAGCCTTTAAAGCGTTACATTGGTTTCAGACCTTTCCGTCGTTGGAAAGTTGCATTTGTGGAGTGACTCGCAGTTTGCCTGCTGCGATTTATTAGTAAAGCTTCCAACAGCTCTTGTGACAAAAGCAAAGGGCGTCAAATGTCTAGGTGCTTGCTAGTTTTCTCGGCCGTTTGAGCTGACCACCCCAGTTAAACCCCAGCCTGCTAACAATAGTTTCTTCATATGGATGGAATATTTATTAGGAATTTTTTGTATTGTCATAGTCTGCTGTGAGCAACATCTTAGAAGAAAACGTGTTGCAACCGCTGCTCGTCTCGACGAGTGCTGTGACTCTTTCTACGGAAACAGTTCGCAGCATTCTCAAGATTGACGATATTGTAAGTGAATTATACATATCTGCACTGCTAGCCACTCGATTTCTGTTGATACATCCAAAGAGCTGTAGTTTACTTTAACGTCTTTATCCTTCCAAGTTACCTGTTTTCCTGTGGAAGCATCAACCTGCGGTTGAGCAGTCCCTGCGTCTATCTGAACAAGTAGGCAAACCAACGTGGCGCGAAAGCAGCAACGCTATGAGCCCTTTCTTTGGCATGCTAAAGGTTTTGTTTGTCGGTGCTTTTTTTTTTGTCGGTGCCTGTTAAAGTCATCTGAGCGTAATTAAGACAAAAGTTTTCTTTTATTTTGGCACGCATTATGCAATGAAGTGGTTTGGCTTGTCTGCGTGAAGGGCTTTTAAATGGAAGTTCTTATTATTTGTGGGAATTTGTGACTGATTGAGTATCGTTTCTTTCTCTAGACCATAGTGCGGTAAGAAGCCCAAGTGAAAGGTGTCTAGGTATGAAGCACACATGGAGATCTTGGATTTCTTTGATGTAGTTCATCGGAGCGTAGTTGGACGATCGGACCCCTGATTCAGTGCACGGATGGAAAGTTTTCTTGCGGCTTGTTTCTTCGCAAAAAAAATTCAATGCTCGCCTGATGTCATGCGTTTTTCCTGAAATATATTGTAGCATGTCAAGCCCTTTTTTATTTTTGCACACCCCGTTTTTCTCTTTTTTTTTTCTTCTTCAATTTGGATGCTTCTTGATTATGTGATATGTTTATACCTCCGTCTTATTAATGACTGTTTTGACTGCTTGTCGTAGCATTACGAGTGCGCGAACGATTGCCATAATCTTGTGTGCTGTTGACTTGACTTCTGGCTTGCATAGCTTGGCCTTCATTTTTTTAAACTCTCCCTCTTTTCATTTGGGGTTGTGAGGCTGAAGGTTTAAACAAGACGCTGTAAGCAAGATTGTAAGATGATCGCGTTGTTTAAGCCACGATCAAGCTTGTTTTCCTTTGCCAGATATTGAGATAAAATGCGTGATGACGTTTTAGAGTGCGAGATAAAGAATGTGCGCCCCTGGTGGCGTGAAATTCACTTACCGCATTATATCAAGGCTATAGTTACGTAAACCTATGTGCCGATTAACCTTGCGGATTAATTGGCGCTTTCTCAGAACAGCAGAAACATCGGCGCAGTTCTGGGGTCCCAAATGTGGGGTTCCATGGATTTGGAGAGTCCACCGAATGACCGAAGTTTGCTCACGGTTAATCATTTTGTTGTGATTTTGAAGTGAAGTGTGTTCGGCTGCGCTCCAGTGGTTCCAGAATCTTTTTGAGGGTTCAGGTAAGATTCCTTGCTTACTTAACGTGCGTGCGGAAGTTTCACGGAATAGTCTCTCCTTATTGGCTTGAATTGTTCATACAGGTCCTCTAGGCGACCCTTCGTCAGATTTGTCGTCATGCGGTATTGTTGAGATATACATCGTGTTACTGATAATAGGAGAATAAATCTACCGTTTAATCCTCAATTAGCTGTTCATTGCGATTGGTCTGATGTGACGTGATCTCACCGGCAAATGGGAGAAGCTTTGGCTCGCTTGCTATTATCTTCTTGTTTGTTGGTTAAGTCTGATTTTTATTTGAAATTCTATCCAAATAATAATCCTTACCCTAACTCTTTCCTTAAGAAGCTCGAGCAATTGAAATTTTCTATGAAATAAAAAAAAAAAATTTATTCGAAGCCATTTAACTTGAGAATTCTGGCGTGCAGCCGCATCCCTCCGCGTCGTTTTGAAAGGGAAGCAAATTTTCGAAAGGTGCTATTCGCAGGAACGTGAACAACGCAGCAAAGAAAACAATGAAAATACCGTTTTAACTGGAATCGGTGTAGACCAAAAATTGCTGGATAGGCATAGCTTCACTAATGCTTGGTTCAAACGTCGCACTTCTGCCGCGTCGAATGCAATTACATTAAATTCGACTGAAGCTCGGCAGACCTTGCCGAGCTGGAGATAATTGCCGCACGTAACTAAGAACTGTTTCAAACGTCGCACTTCGGCCGCGTCGAACTAAAATCATTTAATTCGACGCGGCAGAAGTGCGACGTTTGAACTGAGCATAACCAGCAGATATAGTCGCACAGGCGACCAAGCTTACGACAGAGGCTAACTGGTTTGAAGCAGCTACGGAAAAGAATGGCATCTGCTATCTTCGTGTTCGGAAACGAGGAGAAGAACAAGCGGCACATAGCTGCACGGATTTGCGATGAGGCATTCCTCAATTATCATTTGTAAAACAATCTACTAGTCATATTTGCAACTGTGCCTTCATGCACGCAGAAATGAAAACAAAAGCAACACCAGGACGATGAGCGAAAGAGAAACAACAATTCGCAGATCATCATTTATCCATAGGGTACGTGCCACAATAATAACAATCCTGAAATGAACTACCCCAAAAGAACGGAGAACTTTCCTCGAGTCCATGCCATTTAAGAAGCCAGAAAAGGGAAAGCGTGATAGTGGGCGATAAACTTCCATATCAGGTGTTAGGCCAGGAAAGTATATACTTTCAGAGCATGTGAAAAATGAGCCCCCAACACAATCAAACACAAGGACACATAATAAAAGTTCATATTCTTCAAAGGACTAGATTGGCGAAGCCATATACATAACATGCAAAAGTTTATTATAGTAGATTTGTTCTTTTCAAGTATAGCCACTTTTATTTAAGGGGAAAACGGTTCCAGGCCAGCAGCGCGATTAGCTGATCATTTTCATCGTTTTCAAAATTGATCGCTAGCCACGTTTTCTTTTCTAAGTTTCGGCTTCTACACTTGAACTAGGAGCATCAACATAACAGCCAAAGTGGTGATCCACGCCCATCATCAGACAGAAAAAGCCAGACTGAACAGCAGTGGGTGAGCGGGGTTAAGTTCTCGGCTGAGATGGACTGTGGAGTAGGTCGATCGATTTCTAGCTACCTAACGAGTCTCATCACATCCCGATAGCATCGAGCAGCAACGTCTGCTGCCGTGGAGCCGTCACCTGCAGTAAAGAAGAAATACGAAAGAAACACCAATAAATATTCACAAATACACAAGCAAGAAACAATAAAGCTGTGCTGACATGACTATTACATCAGCTAAACCTGACACAGTAATAGCCGTGCTGACATGAATTTAACAGCAGCTAAAGGAGATGCTGAACGAACTCCCTTAAAACACCAGACGGAAACAGACTGCTGAGCAATCGAGCAACTAGACCATCTTCTATAACAATTTTCCAATGCATTATAATCGCAAGCAAACTATTCCCTTAACATTCGCAAAAACATTTGTATACCAACTATCTTACGCTTCACTATCCCAACGATGCAATGCTGGAAACATATCAGCATCATTTAATGTGCAAATACGCATGCATCATCATATCAGATAGAACATGCTATTCTCGTACTGCAAAATCTGCATACCGTCTTGATGGACAGTGTCCATAGCCCTATGCATCTTCAAGCGCGCTTGGGAAACATAAACAGGATCGAGAAGAGGACTCTAACAAACAAAAGAAGCGACAAATATGAAGGTCATTACGAACTCAATAAAAATTCTTAATAACCAGGAGTTCATTAGACTCAAGGCGCTCATCAAACCGCAAGACGCTGATGCGAGCGTAAATGCAAAATTCTTATGGTAAAAGAGAGAGCCGCAAAACCTTGATAGTTTGATTAACAGTTTCCGCAAAAATATCGTAGAGGGATCGCTCACATGTGCGACACCAAACATACAGCAACAAGCCGAACAACTAGGCAAGCTTCCACGCGGCGGTCGGTGGGCAAGCAGGATATGGGACAAATTTTTGTGGCTACCCTGTTTGACGAATCTCCTAACAAGACTTAACCAGCGCAGTACGACATCGTCGTCCGCAGGGAAGGTCTTCAAGAAGAGTGTCGCCCGGTAACAGGGGACAGTGATTGTCAGTTTTAAGATGGTTAGAGCATCACCAGTCGTTCGAGCCTACCTTTGAGAGCACGTATCGAGCTTGGAGAGGCTCAACCAACATCCGACAACATTTGCTGTCATCGACGATCGATGCACTGCGCATCCGGGGAAACTCCTGGCTCTTCACCACCAACAACAAGATACGGCCACAGAAGGATAAATAACAAGCAGGAGTGCGAAAGCCACCACAAAGCGGCCAATCTGACGGCAAGGCCATGTTAAAGGAACGGCCACATAGAAGGAACAGAAGGAACTATAGAAACGACCATATTCAGAGTCCAGCAAGACACGAGAAATTCCTACTAACCTTGTGCACACATCCCAATCGCAGCAATTTCGGGTAGGTTTCTTTATAGAATATAAACAGAAGAGCGAGTTGCTGAATATCTGTTACGCTAGACTGACCCAAAGTAGCGCGCTCGAGGATCTGCAAATTAGGAGAAACTAAGTCTAAAAAATCGTGGAGTCAGAACGATGCGGAATCTGATGGCACGCAACAAGTACCATCATTTAACATCGAGAATACATACAGACAACATAGGTGACAATAGTGGTTTTTCAACTAAATTGACGAAGAGAAGGTAAGGTACAGTTTGGAAGTAGCACGAAGCAAGCGTGAATCCGGAGCAACCCAGCGTCCCGCGCGACTCCGAACGCCTTACCCTCTCGATCTCTAAATACACTGTCAACACGTCTAACTTCTCCATGGTCACGCACTCGTAAAGAATGTTCGCATACAGCTCGCAACTTGCGACTTGCTAAAACAGAAAAAAGGAAGAACAGACTCAGTTTGCCAATCTTTACTACATCATCAAGACAAAGCGATACCATGTAAGGCTCTCGGATATAACCGCGCTGTCTTGGTAAATCGTACCCTCGATTGTACCGCAGCAAAGCAGTTCAGGTCATTGTGAAGGCGCTACTTTTTAAAAAACTCTTCCTACAATACGAACCCACAAGACGAAAGGCATCGCATCGTGCACTTAGAGGAAACATACACAAGCATAAACGAGACAACAGCGAGCTTGTAGCACCACATAGACCAGCCCCATATATCTTCATCAGACGACAAAAATTGAAAGGCAGTCTGACGGCAGGCCAGTACCTTTACGTCCAGTCTTGATGGGCGGCAGAATGTCTCAGCGAACAGGAGAACAGGAGCACTCGAGTTGAACGACTTGATGAGGTCAAGCTAGACAGTTCGGAAAGTGCCACGGCGAAATGACGATTACGACACAGGCACACAAGAGCACGACACAGGCACACAAGAGCAATTAATACGCTACACGAAGGAGCATCGAAAACAAGCGTCCGAGGTGGAGCACGAGACAACTGGGCTTATCAAAACAAAGCACCGCAAAGACACCATAAAGAAATAGCTTCAACTGCGCGTTATAGTATTTACAGTTATTAAATTAAAAGTCCAAAGAACCATGCCGCCGGCGCTGAAGCAAAGCTACGGCAGAGAAAAACCGAGCATTGGTTATCTGTAAAGTAAGGTTAAAAATTTCGCAAATACCTTATCGGCTTGGTTGGTAAAGGTTCTGGCAAGAAGGTTGCGGTGTCCCTACCATTAAAGAAACAAGGATGAAAACATGGCTATGCATGAAATAGGCAGCAACAAAAGGCTATTAACAAAGACCAAGCATTATACGTGTCTGCCGTGGAAAACCAAAAGCAGAGACCTTCCTCAAAAGGCCCTTAGTGGCACCAGGGGAACGACCACGTCCATTCCAGCCAGCGAGAAGTTACTATCACAGCCTTTAGTAAGTAACAGCTGTATCACAGCTTCTGCTGCACGTCAGATTGTACCAAGCTGACGAGCAACATATCGCCTTGGCCCAAAGAAAATCGACAAAAAACAACAATAATTAAACAAAAACAACAACAACAACAACAACAACAAACAAAACAAACAAAAACTGAGAACATGAAGATAGTCTACTGGTTTCTATGTTCACTGACGCGCATCAATCAGCTCAGCACACGTCACAGGTGTACCTTGGGATCTTCCGAATACGACAGGTAGCCAGACTTCTTTTTTACGTAAATTCGATCTAACTTACGTAGCAAGGAGTTTCTAAACGACAAATAAATAAATAAATAAATAAACAAATAAATAAATATATATATATACATATATATATATATATACATATATATATATATATATATATATATATATATATATATATATATA
>QQSS02187088.1:0-27731 GCA_003687565.2 Craspedacusta sowerbii | reverse complement strand
AATAATAATAATAATAATAATAATAATAATAATAATAATAATAATAATAATAATAATAACAATAATAATAATACTAAAAATAATAATAATAATAATAATAATAATAAAAATAATAATAATAGCAATGAGTAGCCATGTGTTGACCGATAAAGCTTGGCTGTTGCTTGTGTTCCTCGATGCTGTGGTGCAGGTTGCGGGTTGTCATGCCGATATAGCCAGCGTCGCACTGTCCACATTCAAACTTATAGACAACGCATTGTTAACTCACAATCTTTGGCTTCGCTGCCTTTGTTCTAAAACTTTCGCAAATTTTTCTGCTGGTGAAGATTGGCTGAATTTGTACCCGTACTTTACATGCAAGATCATCTAGACGGTGCCTTAGGTTGCGCGCACTCTTGTCATCCTTATAAGGAATGATGAATCGCACGATCTCGTTGGCGAAACTGTCATCGAAAGTTACGTTGGCGGGTAATGCACTTTTCGACAAAGTAAAATACGATCCGGTCGAACAAAGCTAACGGGTAGGCTAACTTCAGAAACTTTATGCGCAAGTGTTCAGCTTTCTCGTTAAAGGTGGACCAATCGCTTCTCAAACGATACGCTCTGTAAAGCATTGAGTTTATTAAACATTTATTGCACCGAACAACTGTTTAGCACTGGAAGTGCAGTAGAAGACCGATGGCCGTCAGCTTATGAAAAGCAGATGTAGATAGTATCCGTTTCGCCGTGATTATTCAGCGCCACAGAATGAGATGCCATTGTTCTGCTTCACATCTGCTGAAAAGAATAGCGACGAATGAAGACTGTTAAGCTCACTAAGGAAATCCTCAGCCGCAATTTCGCTAGACATTATTGTCAAGGTGTCATCGACATAGCGTCTGTAAAACGCGGGAACTTTGCCTTCGTTGCTTAGCTTCTCCTCCAAGTGGCACATGATTGTATATGCCGTCAGTGGGCCAAGTCGCGATCCCATGCTAACTCTATCCCTGTACACGCACAAAGCACCGTCAAATGTAAAGAGTTGGTCCTTTTGGGCTAACTGGAGTAGTTTGCACTAGTCAGCTTGAGAGATGCTAAGTTTATGAGTTTTATTTTACCTCTGGCTACAAATGCGGACTTAATAAGAGACATTCATGATTTCGTTGTGAGCGAACTATCTGGCAAGGCTATGACGCAAGGTGAAATACTACTGTCGTACGATTTCAGGTCACTTTTCACGAATGTGCCAGTAGATGAGACGATAGAAGTCCTTGTTGACAAAGCTTTTCAAGACGATTGATTAAAGAAAACTCGTAAACTCAGCATCTCATGAGTTGACTTGCGCAAACTACTCCAGGTAGCCATAAAGGACCAACTTTTTACATGTGACGGTGCTTTGTACGTGCAACGGGATGGAGTTAGCATGGGATCGCGACTTGGCCCACCGACGGCATATACAATCATGTGCCACTTGGAGGAGAAGCTAAGCAACGAAGGCAAAGTTCCCGCGTTTTACAGACGCTATGTCGATGACACCTTGACAATAATGTCTAGCGAAATTGCGGCTGAGGATTTCCTTAGTGAGCTTAACAGTCTTCATTCGTCGCTATTCTTTTCAGCAGATGTGAAGCAGAACAATGGCATCTCATTCTGTGGCGCTGAATAATCACGGCGAAACGGATACTATCTACATCTGCTTTTCATAAGCTGACGGCCATCGGTCTTCTACTGCACTTCTAGTGCTAAACAGTTGTTTGGTGCAATAAATGTTTAATAAATTCAATGCTTTACAGAGCGTATCGTTTGAGTAGCGACTGGTCCACCTTTAACGAGAAAGCTGAACACTTGCGCATACTTACTATGCATACTACATACACGTTTCTGAAGTTAGCCTACCCATTGGCTTTGTTTGACCGGATCTTATTTTACTTTGTCGAAAAGTGCATTACCCGCCAACGTAACTTTGGATGACAGTTTCGCCAATGAGATCATGCGATTCATTATTCCTTATAAGGTGTACAGGGCATCTCGCTGTGTTAATCCAACTTCTTGCAGCCATTCCAGCCACTCACTAGTTAGGCATGGCTAAGAGGACGCAAGGAGGTAGTTGCTAACAGATCATTAAGTCCGGATGTGTCCACTCTTTGATGCGACAGCAGAAGACATAGTAGGATGACCGTACGCAGATGTTTATTATGCTTTTTACCACTAGATTTGCCATTTTTTTTGTCGAGACCAATAGTCTCTAGCCAGTTTAATAGCTCTGCAGTAGCGATTCCTAACAATCCCGTTGCACTCATGCTAAGATTTATGAACGTTATGGAATCGTACAATTTGGCGAGCGCTTCCTAAGTTGCCTTGTACTTAGCTTCATTTCTGCCAGAGTTCTTGCCTATATTGGTTTCGAAACCCACCGCCAACTCTAGTATGTGCCGGTTTTTTTCTTGCACAACCAGCAAATCAGGCCGATGTTGTTGTCCCGTAATGATGCTCGGCCAAGTAAAGACTTACGAATGTCAGCAAACACCCTTAAGTTTTTGCTTGCACCTCCTAAGGACTTCGCAATACAGAGCAGTATTGAGCCATGCTGCCAATTAAATCGGCCTTCCCTCAATGCCGGCTTGCATGGTCCAGCTACTACATGTCCAAGGGTCTGCCTCTCTCCACAGAGATTGCATGCTGTGCTCTCAGAAGAGCCCCAACGTCGCAAATTTGTTTTATTTGGCAGTGCGTTGTTCATGTAGCGGATTACGAACGAGTAAATGCTCCGTGGCAGGCTACCAATTACGTTTGACCAAATTTTCGACGCAGATGGCAGAGCTAGCTTCCAGATGGCTTCTATAACAATTTTCTTGGTAGAGAGTTTGGTGGAGATTCGGTTTTCCGTCATCAGGTGTATATCTTTAATGGCCTGCCTTGCGGAGTGGTACTGATCAAAGAGGGTTTGGGAGCTTGTCAAGGTAGCCTCGTGGATCTTGCAAACATCCCCGTTACTGGAATTCTTTAGGAGGTTCCTGTATGCAACCTGACACTGTATATATCTAGTTGATACTTGTAGGATATTAAACCCGTGTTTAGATTTCGGCAGTGTTAGGATGTCGAGCGTGCCGGATACTGGGACTTCCAGCCACAAAGGAAGAAAACCGGGAAGCAATGTTGTCCATATTTTGTTTAACCCAGGTTGTGGTAAGGTCTGGAATGGTCAGATCCCAGCTAATTTTTGGGAGGATGAAACGCTGATATAGAAGTAGCTTGTTTTTTTAGTCTAGAGGGTGATCTGATGCTTGCTGCATTAGGTCTGAGAACTTCGTGACAAGATCAATCTTTGGATGCTGTTATTCATGTTGAAATTGAAGGATTTTCCTAGGTAAACAAAGGATTCTCCAATGCTAACACTTCTTATTCTCTCATTGTTCACAAACAAATTTGGTTTGATTTGTTTTGAACAAGTGCCGACTTTTCTTATCCCAAACGTGCTGCACTTGTCCACACGAATGGTCATGCCGCTCCAAGCACACCATTTTACGAAGGCGTTTAAGAGAATCTGGTTCTCGCTCTCTGTTCCTGAGATGGTGACAGCGTTATCAGCATATTGCAGCCAGTGTCTAGGAAACATTAGTTTGAGATATCGGAATCCGAGTTGCTTATATTCCGTCCTGCTAACGTATGGGATAAAAGTGTGCATCATCATATTAAACAGTAATGGGCCGAGACAGTCATCTTGTAGGACTCCACGACCAACTTTAATTTATTCGGTAAGAAAATTATCTGTGACAATGGTGAACTGAAAGTCATTGTATAAACTTCCTACTAATAGTTGAATTGCAGTGGGTTGTTATTGTAGCACCCATCTTATTAGGTTGTGATGCACCTCTCCGAAAGCATTGCGAAGTTGTAAATAGAACGCGGCATCTCGCAGACTGAAGACCATTATCTTGCACCCGTCCGGAGACCTTGATTCCATATGGATTTGACTACTAGCGATTGGCTCGTAAGCTTTGTCAGAATTCGGTCTTCCGAGGTCTTCCGAATATCTTTTATTTGCTGATTTTGCTGATGTGTAGCAATCAGGGCGGATGTTTTTTACATTTACTTCTGTTGTAGTATATAGATACTACGTCAGGATTCTTCGATGACTTCAGACATTGAAGATATGTCACTTGAAATTGCAAAAATCGTGCCGAAACCATGCAATTATTCAATCCGTATTTATTTCGGGTATAGGTTACTGTATCTAGGGTGCAACTAATTAGCATGTCTAGCCACAGCCGAATGAAGTGCCTTGCTTTGCTGTCGAGTTTCTTCTTGACCCATGTTTCAGACAAATTAGAAACCATCAAGTCCCAACTGATCTTTTCCAGGACGAATCGTTGTTAAAGCAGGAGCTTGAATCATGGATGCAGAGGAGGACTGCTTACACGGTCCATTAGCTATCAACTGCTTTTGGCTTATGGATGATGCCTGACATAAGCAAGTCGAAATGTCGGCCAAGGTAGATAAACGATTCTCCAATGATAACTGGTTCACTCCTTGGTTGTTTATGAAAACATTTGGTTGGAATTGCTTAGAAGAGCTTCCCTGCTGGTGAATTCCAAAGGTGTAACATTTTTATCGAATCGAACTACCATCCCACTCCAGGCACTCCATCAAGAAAAGGCATTCAAAAGAACCTGGTTCTCCGATTCGCTAGAACTCACTGCTGCTGCATCGTCTGCGAATTGATACCAGTGTCGCCACGAGAACAAGTTCGAGAGCTTAAATCCAAATTGTTCGAATGGTGGAGGTGTTATGGACTTGATGAAAGTGTGAATTGTCATATTAAATATCAGGGGGTGAGGTAATGACCTTGTAGGACACCTTTACGAACCGGAATAAAGTCTGTTACGTACGAGTTCGTTGCAACCACAGTTCCGGAATCTGAATAAAGATCGCGAATTATCGATCCAATTTCATTATTCAAGTATGGAGTCGATTAGCAGGTGTTGCACTTCCCCTAAATGCATTTTTAAGATCCAGCAGCGTGATGACGACACTTCTCTGCTTTAGTCGTGCATGGTTGATTATGTATGACATGGATGCGATATGTTCAAAAGTTCCGCTCATTCCTGGAATAAACCATTTTTGAACGTTGCTCTCGGCGTTATGGTTTTCAGGAAAGAGTACATGCGACTACGAAGGAGCGACTACTTGTACTTTTCACTCTTTCTCTCAGCGTTTTGTGTAGATTTGGCTCAAAGCTTATGGTCAATTCCATCACAAACCCGCTTTTTTTCGCAAACTGCAATTAGGTGCGGACGAAGGTCATCTCCTTCAATGTCTGCATGCACCTTCAGGTCTTTAATGGCCACTAGAGCTCGTGCAAATCGCATTAGGACTGAATAGTGTCTCCAGGTATACCTTCCATCTTTGAGATCGGCTGGGCAAGCACCAACTAGGTGTCCGAGTGTTTGTTGGTTGGAGCAGAAGTCACAAAGCATTGATGTACCTGATCCCCATCGGACCATGTTGCTCCTGTTGGGCAGAGTATTCAAATATCGCATTGAAAAGTTGTAAATGCTACGAGGCATGGTTTCCAATACGCGGTACCAGTTGTATGTGCTGCTTGGAAGGCCCAAATTGATTTAATTACTATCGACTGGGACAAAAGTTCAGTGTTTATCCTATTCTCCGTCATTGCGCGTATTTCTTTGGTTTACTTGTTTTGTTGTTATGTATCCATCAGCTTGGATGTTTTTTGCCGTTGCTCGTACAGTTGTGAATCTCAACGATGTCTTTGTTTTTTTACTTTTTCAAACTGTCTCTACTTGGCACTGCATAAACCTGGTTGACGGTAGGGTGATATTGAAGCCGTATCTACTTCTCGTAAGAGTTACAACATTTAATGTTCCACAAACCGGTGTATCTAGCCATAAGCGGATGTAGTTATTGACTATATTATCCAAGGCCTGCTTTACCCAATTTTGAGAAACTTCCGAAATAGTTCGTCCCAGCTCATTCCAAGTCCCAGCTCATTCCAAGTCCCAGCTTATTCAAGACAGGAAGTACTTTTGCTACAGCTGGATCTTAAATCGCGACTGTAATGGTTGCTCTGAGATCTTTCCCAAGGTACTCTTGGCTTCCAAAATGAGTTTCAACTTGTGTTTATCGCTTGTCATTTCAAAGTCAAAGTGTGTGCCCAAGTAGGTGAAATCTTCATCGATTTCAACGGGACGAATGCGTTGGTTGTTTATAAATAGGTTTGGTTTCACTTGCTTCACTGTCTTCCCAACCATCCTCATCCCAAACGTGTGGCATTCATCAAAATGACTGATCATCTTGCTCCAGGAGACCCCACACTAGTTACTGCAGCTGCGTTGTCGGCAAACTGCAAATAGATAATAGATAGCTAATAGATCGGAGAAGCGGTATCCGTATTTTGAACTGCGAGAGGCGAGTATATTGCACGAAAGTATTCATGAACATGTTGACGATTAGTGAACTCAAGCAGTCTCTTTGTAGCACTCCCTTTTTGATTGGAATAAGCCCGTAATGAAGGTATTTGCTGCTATAGCTTATCTAAAATTTCCGTACATGGACGTGCAAATTTCTAAGATTTTTTTTGGGATGTGATGGTAATCAAAAACAGATTTTATGCTATCGTGGCTCACTCCTCCAAAAGCGTTCTTCAGGGTGATCGTCAAACTGCGGTGCTTAATCCTAGCTTGGTTTATGATATGGCTCATTGCTACTTTATGTTAAAAATTCCGACTTAATCCCGGGATAAAACCCTTTTGAACGTGGCTCTCTGCATATCCATTCTCGAGCAGGGAGGTGTATATTCTATTACGCAGTAACGATGTAAAAACGTTTAGACAAACCGGCTCTAAGGTGATTGGTCTGACGTTTGCTGGGTGTTTGTCATCTCCTTGCTTAAATATAAGTATACTGATTGCTTTGCGCCATTCTGATGGTAAGGCTTTCTCAGACCAGGCTCAGGCGCACAACCACTTCACGTAAGCTCGTAGGTACGCGCAGCGTTTTAGACAAATTACGGAAATTTTGTCTAATGGACATGGCGATACTGACGATTTCATACGGTTGACGATCTTACAAACCACTTTGTATAATGGGGTATTCAGTCTAAACAGCACGGTTGATTATGGCAGCGCTGGGATCCATGAAGGAACCATGCGATGTTCTTGAACTGGCTTTCCGGAGAATAAGTTATAGAAAAATCTTACGCAGATTTCCTTCGAGAATTTTGGGAATACTTGCTTCGTTGTTTCAGAAGTTAGACACAATTTCTGTATTACGTTCGGGTGTGGCAATATCGTAGACATAGCTGTTAGCAGTCAGTTTCTTTCGCAGAAGTTTACCAACAAATCTTATTTCGTTTGGATTTGAATGGTTTTCTTTCATTCTTTTGAGTTCCTTCTTAAGTCGATTCTTGTTATACGTGTCATACTTTCTCCACTGTTCCTGAGTTGCTACATAAGGGTAATAATAATAATACTAATAATACTAATAATACTAATAATACTAATAATACTAATAATACTAAGAATACTAACAATACTACTACTACTACTACTACTACTACTACTAATAATAATAATAATAATATAATAATAATAATAATAATAATAATAATAATAATAATAATAATAATAATAATATTTTAGCTGATCGACCAAGTAGGATATTTTCCAAAGGAGACTGATTTCAAGGTTGTTTGTAAAGGATCCAAGGTCACTTCGTCAATGAGTCCATGGTGTAAATAACACCGCACGTTTAGCTTGGAAAACTTTTAACTTGACAGCGCTCATTTTATAAGGCTCCATATTGAACTCGACTTGTCACTTGCTTGATTGTGATAGACAAAATTTTCATCCTGCACTTTTTAAATCTTCGATGCACCGTAATGGCTTACCTCAACGTATTCAGAATATTACATTGACCTGAATGCGGGCGTATCATACATAACTAACCAATCTGCAGTCGATATATCACAAGTCGATGTGAAAACGTCGCCCACGAACATCGTTCCATGATAGGAAAAGGACGACAAAGAAAAAGTCAAAATCAGATTTCATATCAAGTGTGGAGATGGGCAGAAAACCTACACCATACCTAAAATATTTATTAAAATCTTTATTGAAATATTTATGGAAATATTTGGAGAGTTCCAAGCATACCTTTTTCAGATGCACCTGAGCCTATAGATTTTTCATGGATGACTTGTACTTGCCAAATTGAAATTCTCATGCAAAACTTCCTCTACTAGTTATCATTTGCCACAATAAGGGCAAACTAGACTATAAACAACCACTTTCTAAGGTTAAGAGCGTTCAGCAACGATTTTGCAGATCTCTTTCTAATGAATGAATTTGATGGCCGGGCCTTGAATAAAACGACAAAGCTATTCAAGTATTCTGATGCAATTAAAGATCATGGTCATGCTATTATTGATGAAGTTATATAGTTGCATGGAAGTTTTCTTTATCTGCCTTAATTTTAAAAGCAAGCTGGGGATATTTGCACATTCGTTGAATAATTGCAGTATCGTGAACCGTCACTAAAAATTTTTCACAGTTAATCCACGCCTTCATTTATTTTCCTCCAGACGCTACCAAATCCGGATATTTCCTTTATCTGGAAAACAAACTCAATGGCACCTACGTTGGCCAACCTGTATGCTTTTAGAAAATTTGTGAGTCCTTGCTAATGGTAGGTAAGTTCCTTTCACAATTATCATATTAGCTCGCTGACCAATCTGCCATGCAATCTTCATCACTATCAAAAATACATCTCGTCTCATTCACGGATGTCTTAGCATTTTGCAGGTACTCCGGTTGACCAATGAAAAGCGTTTTTTGGGGGCCAAACTAGTAAGTTTGAGAAAGCATAAGGGATCGAGCCGAGAGTAAAATCAATTTATAAGTATATCAATCAATAAATCAGTATATCAATCATCATAGGCAAATGGATAACATATAAGTTCGCGCCTCTAACCTCAAGGTAATGAAATAAACTGGTTTCCCTTGTTTTGCGAAGGAGGTCTTCAAGGAGAGGTATCTTCCTCGGCCGATCAAATGTGTAAGTCTTGCCACCTAGAATATGAGAATATTAGATCGCTATTTTTGCCCTTGCCTATGGCTCAAATCTTCTTCCATGCACCACAAAGTGAACAACATGGCTTTCGCACGGCAAGAAGGTCACAAAGCGAAACAAATGTGAAACAAGCCGTTGTGGGAACGCTCTAACACCATCACTTGAATAAGACAGTGCGAAATTTGCATCAACTTTCTTTGTTTTTATGCGCTGCGCTACACGAAGTAGCACCGTCTTGGCCTTGAATACAAACCTTTTGTGATTTTGGTCGTCAGGTTCAAAGCAGCAATCTCATCGTACGTGCATTCTGATATTTTCTTGTCGTAGCCAGTCATCTTCTATTATGTACAATAAAGTACAAATTAATCGACCAGCTTATGATATATTTAACATCATAATAACAGGGTATTATCGAGATATCTTTAGGTAAAGCAAGAACTCTTGCAAATGGCAAGTCTGGTACTTAAGTGAATAATATCTTCTAGCGTACTAGTCGACTAGTACTATGTGAGAAAGTTGCTTAGTGAATTTGGATGTCTATTTTGAGGGGCTTAATTGTGAGAAGGCTGATATTTCGACCTTTGTACTGTCCCATTGGTTACACCAAACAGCATTACGCGCTGCAGCTAGAAGCGGAGTCCCTGTTCACCCGATGCGAGCAATCCTCACCATAAGATTCTCATCATGGAAGACAACCAACTTCTCGTCTTTAGTAAGAAATATGTCTACTTCGAAGCCATCCGCTTTTGCGTCGACTGCGCTCATTACACCATCGACAGTGTTCTCCTGATACAACCGTGGCTGCCCGCGATGAGCTATGATGGCGGGCTTCGCAAACTTATGAAAATCATGGCCTGCTGGGATTATTCCGAAAGGAATATCTGGACAGGACCCTACATAGAAGATAAAAGGCAAAGTAATAAGCTTCATGTTGTCAGTACGTCAGGCGCATTATTACTGAATTATGCGGCAGATTATTACTGGAAAGGGTACGAGTTGATGCGTAGTATAGCACATCAATGGATCAAAAAGTAGAAATCATAGGCTAGCCTTAATATAACCACAGGTCATACTGTATACCACTGTTTGAAATAATATTTGGCATCGGATTTTAGTTCTGAAAAGTATAGATGTGACATACCTCCTGCAGCGGAATACTTGCCGTGAACCAAGGTTAGAAGGAATAGCTTCCATAAGGTAAACATGTCTGATATCTTTCTGGAAATCTGGCTTACAATCTAGCCGTGAACAAAAATCAAGTAGTTAGAATTCAATAGCTTTTTCACGGTAGCTGAAGTCGGGCTAAGTAGACCGTACAAATGCAAGGTCAAGTACTACTGCTCGGTTATATACTTGATCACATGCGTGTTGTCTTCATTAAACAGGCAAAAAACATCGGGAACTCGAGCAAGATGCAACGGTTAGGTAATAACTGTAGACATTCGCGTTGGCATGCCTGCCATTGGTCTTTCTTAATCCCACCTGTTTCTACGTGCACTTATCTGCCGTTGCTAAGACTAGATCTCGCGCAATCCGGTCCTTCTCTGGCTTACGACGCTCTGTGCGTCAGTGTCGCTTATCTATTTGAAATCCTATGCGTTCTTATTGCAATCTTGCAATTCTTTCCTTTCAATTGAATTAAAAGTCTAGAAAAAGAATAAATGTCAAAAATCTAGTCGCCATATACGCCTTCGCCTCCGGCATATGAACTGCTCTCTTTGCAAAAAGTACTTCCATGCGAAATGTTCAGTTTTGACGTTTGAAATGTTTTCTTGCACAGACGCATGGATATGTACGACCCTCCTCCTGCTGGTGAGCTTGCCTACGTGACAATTAACACGACGAAAACTTGATGCTAACGCCTAGAGCGCTAGAGGAACCTTAGTATTTTTATTACCTAAGTATACCGTCCGCTCCCTCCTAGATAACATTTCTGGACATACGGTCACTTTTGAGGAACTTTCTTTCAGTAAAAGCTCCTCGAAATATCACGAGATTAACGACTTTCTGGAACACAAGTTTGACTCAACTATAGCTTTTGGTTTCTTCCATATCAACACACCGTCACTAAAAAAGAACTTTAAAGAACTTAATGTTGCATGAAAGTTATTAAAGCACGAGTTTAAAATTATCGGTATATCTGAAACACGATTAACGTATTCAACTGATTTTAGTCCTTCTGTGCAAATTAATGCTTACATCTTCGTTCACACAAGTACGCTCAGCCACGCGGGTGGAGCTGGTCTGTATATACACAACTCACAGATACATAACTATAAAGTTAGACGGGATCTCTCCTCTCAGATAGAGAAGGAGCTGAGTCAATATTTATTTAGATATCTCCAACAGGAAGGAAAAACATATTTGTCGCTGCATGTACAAACATCCTAGCTTCTCCCCTGAAAAGTTTGTGGATGATTGCTTTCTGCAAGTCTTTCAGTGTATGCGTAGGGAAGATACGTTTATAACTATAATGAGTGACTTTAATATTAACCTGCCTGATTATGGTACCTTTGCTGGAGCGAATGACTTCTTTGACCTGGTAGCCTCCAATGGACTTCGACCCTTAATACTCCAGCCCAGCCGAGTGACTGTGCGCTCACAAACCTTAATTGACGACATCTTTACAACTAACGATAAATAGCACACAGTGAGTGGAAACTTGACATGTTCAGTATTTGACCACTTGGCGCAGTTTGCAGTGTTAACTGATTATAATTTGAAGACAGTAAAATCTAAATAAGTACCAGCGTACGGACGGAACTATAAAATTTTTCATGAAAATGAGTTTGTTGAAGAACTTGCGAGCATTAACTAGAAATCTTTGTTTCACTTAGAGCCTGACCCCAACGTTTTAACGCGTATATTTATTGACAAAATTACTGACATTCTCAACCTTATGGCACCTTTTAAAAAACGTACTAATACTGAATTGCGTCTACGACAAAAACCATGGATAACAACTAATATCTTGCAAGCCATGAAAGTTAGAGATAAACTCCTTAAAAAATTCTTAAAAGTGAAAGGGTCTAGCAGAAATGCGGCTCTCATCAACTATAAAGGACAGCGCAACTCTATTGTAAAAATGATTAAGAGCAGTAAGTGCTTGTTTTTCAAAACTTACTTTTTGCAGAATGAAGCAAGCAAAACAAAAACTTGGGATGGTATCGAATCGATTCTAAAACTCAACAAAAAGTATAAGTTTTATCCATCATCCGTGACTGACCACGCCAACAACGCTGTAAGCAGCCCGAAACACATCGCCAAGGCCTTCAATGAGTATTTTTCCTCCATTGGAAAGGTTCTTGACGCAGGATTAGAGACGTCACTAAATAGTTTTCAAACACCCTTGCCACCCAGTGTTAGTCATAGTCTATTCCTACTGACCCAAGCAAAGTGATAGCCATTATAATATCGTTTAGTTCTTCCAAGGATTCTGGGCCACTCAGCATTCCAACCAATCTTCTTAAACTTGGCTTATCATCCATTGCAGAACCACTGTCAATTATAATTAATCAATCTTTTAAGCAAGGAGTCTCTCCTAGCATTCTTAAAGTCGCTAGAGTGATACCTGTGTACATATCGGGACCGAAAGAACTGTGTAGTAGCTATCGCCCAATATCCCTCCTATCCAACTTCAGCAAGGTTCTTGAGAAGGCTATGCGCAATCGAGTGTATGAATACCTTGAAAGATTCAAATTATTATACAACATGCAATTTGGCTTTCGAAAACAACACTCCACAAATCATGCTTTAGTTAATTTTACAGCTCGCGTAAATGAAATCTTAGACTCAGGTGACTATGCAAGTGGCCTGTTCCTAGACTTCCAAAAACCCTTTGATACGGTGAACCAGAACACCTTGATAGAAAAACTATCTAGTTATGGTATTTGCGGTGTCTGCCAGAACTGGTTTTTGTCGTACTTACATGGGCGCAGACAATTCGTCGCTGTTAACCAAGAAAATTCTGAGCTCAAGGATATTGACCACGGTGTACCTCAGGGATCTGTTCTAGGCCCCCTACTATTCTTATTATATATTAATGACTTTCGGCTTAGCCTTTCTTCTGGTCTAGCACAGCATTTTGCTGATGACACGATCATTCTATATCGATCAAAATCTATTAAAAGCTTGAAGACGAAAATGTCTTGCGACCTATCTGTAGCCTGGGATTGGCTTTGTGCTAATCGGCTGATGTTGAATTCAAGTAAAACTAAATTGCTACTGTTTCGTCCTAAAGGTAAAGCTAACGTTAAAAATTAAAACCAAAAGAATATATCAGCACAATAAAGTTACGTAGTTAAGCGTTCTGTTAGACTCAAGACTATCTTGGCCTAGCCATTTTGCTGAACTTTCCAAAAAGCTTTCGAAAGCGAATGGACTCTTGCCTAGAATCCGTCACTCTGTAGACCCGAAACTATTAGCTCCCTGTTCTACTCATTATTCCACTCCCATAGGACATACGGATGTCTCGCTTGGGGGTTAGTTTGTAAGAAAGAACTCAATCGAATATCTAGACTACAGCAACAAGCGATAAGATTAATCACCTTTTCTGATCATAGTACGCCTACGTCAGACTTGTTCTCGAGTTCTGATACATTGAAACACAAAGACGCAATTACATTAAATTTATGCATATATATCCATGATTGGCACCATGAAAGACACCTCCAGCATTTGATGATTTTTTTCTAATCTAATCGTCTAATAAGGTAACTCGATCTAAAAAAGTATCAAAACTGTCAATACCAATAGCAAGGACTGAGATGTACGGACACAATAACATGAAACATAAAGGTGGTGTGATGTATAATCAGCTACGCGACCTTAATGTAAGTATTTCCAGCTTAGGAGCCGTTTATAGGAACGAAATTCGATCCCTTCTTGTAGCTGCGTATGCATAAAACATACTTCTTTTGTCTTTTGAATTGGTTCTGATAAAAGTGATCTTTAAATGTTGCTGTTGTTGTTTTAAAATGCAATTTTTTTAAGTACCTGTAAATTTCAGATAGTGCGGATGCGCAATTGATTAATCTGTTAGTATGTTTATTTTTATTTCTTGACACGCTGAGTACTCTCTTTTCTACTATATTGGAGGGAAGATTATCTTTTTATCAACACCTGAAAGTATTAGCAGATCAGCTTTGGTTTTCGCTTATAGCAGGTTGAATTTTGATGAGCTCACAAAGCTTTCATCACCCTGTCTTGTTGAGCAACGATTTTTGTTAAATCATATACCATCTTTTAGTTAAGCTACTATCATTCTTGCGTTTGAGAATGTTGAAGTAAGTTTGTGTTTCTTTTCGGTTATAACTTCTCGGGTGCCACTAACTATCTACCCCGCCAAAAGCTTAAGTTTACTTTATTCTTTACAATGCGTCTACCTAACGTCTTTTGTAACTGCTAACTAGGTTTTTAATTTGTTTTTATTTTTAACGCTTCGTTTTAAATTTTTTTCTTCTTCATAACATGCACATCCCGAATGATTGATGCGCAATTTAATTACAGACGTACCCTATTCTTGTCGTCTCTATCATAGAAACAACTTTTCATGTTGCGTTTAATTATGAAATGTTGACGTCCCAATCTTATTAGCTCCGGCTATGAGGATGTCTCCATCTCATACAGATGCTCGAATGTTTGAATGGCAGTATAATTTTTTCATACCTTTTTGCAAGCGCCCAATTTACGGATTTATTAATTATTTCTTTTCTCAGTATTGCAATTTTTGACAGGGCTTTTGTTTGAGAAAATATACTCACTTCACTTGACCTCACTTTACTTCACTTCACATCTGATAAAAAGCGCTAGAAGTCGTTAAACAGGGAAAAAATAAGCCTAAATTGAATAGTGCGTGTGCTAATGTTTATTTTTTTTTTACCTTTTGACCATTCCCATTATTCCGTTATTCCTTAATTTAAATGTTCTTGTCGTTCCATGCATGGAGTGTGGAGAACCGATGCAACGTTGAAATATTCCAAGTTATGGTAAGTGGCACACTAATCCAAATACAAAAATAATAAAATCTCTACATATATATTTACATACAATAATAAATGTAAAATAACATACAATAAAACACTTATTATATTATAATAATTACATAATTTGTAATATATCGAATAATATATAATGATACCAATACATAATACATGAATACCGTCATAGAAAACTTCCACTCTCGCTGAAGTTTATGGCGCTGGAAAAAGTGGAGCCACAATTTGGTGATTCTAAAATCACTGTCCTTAAACAACTGACCATGAATAAGCTAAGCAAACTTGCCCTTCAACTAAAGCAATTGAACAAGACAACTGCACAAACGGCAAAGCATTGCAATGTGAACTTACGACAGCACTCATGATTCGTTTGCCCCGTTACAAAGCTCGTTGCCTGGTTTCACTACAGAGCTCCTATTCCAGTTGTGCTTCGTGCAAAATCCTCTGCGAAGTTTACAGTTGTTCAAGATGAAAAGGTAACAGTATCATCTTGCATGCATTTAACCTGACCACCGGCGCACAAAGGTCACGTCATAGGTCGCTCAGCGCATACTACGTCATTTTCAGGATACAGAATTAGAGAGTTATGGTAAATCTACATAGAGCATCATACGCTGGAGGCATGCCGAACTCAATCCAAACTTGATTTTAGCAGTGAAGTCGATATGCTATCTGATTTGAATATGAAAAAACGCCGGGATTTGGGGAGAAAACAACAACTAAACCACCACGATAGTCTAAGGTTCGGAAATTTATCTCGTACTGTATAAATCACTGATTTCTATGTTCTAATTAGAGTTGAGTGATATAAATCTAACTTGGCCTGGACATGAGTAACAGTATCTCTGCGGGTGCTACATATTTACATTGGAAATCTAACCTAGAAGATTACTTATTAGACCTAATCAGCGCAAGGATTGCCAGAAGAAAAAACAGCTCAAGGTATTGGCTGGCTCCGCAGGAAGGCATGTGAACCAAAAGCCAAACATCAAGTGCTTTTTTTTAAACGCAAGGAGCTATTCTACATACGCTATTGATTTATCTTACGTGTTACCATATTCTGTTACTTACAGGACACTATAGCTTTGCTCGCTTTGGTCGCTTAGGTTTGCAGCTTGCGTTTGGAATCAGATGCTAGTCAGCTGTTTTTCCGGGATGAAATGCCACCTCTAAAACTCAGATAAATAAGTTCTCCCTGCAATCTTATGTGCTGTTCACACCTGCATGGTGAGCATGCGAGGCTAGCTTCAGAAGCCAGCCTCAGAAGCCAGCATGCAAGTCTGAACAGAGTTGAAACGAGCCTCTGATACCAGCCGTGACATACGTATCAGCGGCTTGGTAATTCTCCAAGGGAGGCTGCGCCAAAATGGCGATTAAGGAGAGCGATAAGGCCGCAGGCGAGGATGGCCTCCGAGACCAGCATGCAAGTGTGAACAGTACGTGCAGCTGCATCCAGCGGCTTGCATCCGAGGGTGGCTTCTGCGGCCAGCATGCAAGTGTGAACAGCACATTAGGGCTAAAAAAGCAGAGATGAGCTTCGCCCAAATGTTATCTTTGCGATCAAGACTTATTTATCGCTCCTAGAAGCAATTTCCACACGAGTACCGGATGTTGGTTGGCCTTCGAGTGAAGCCATAAGATAGCAAAACGTGTTAGGCACGACCATGATTGAGGGGACAGGGATGGCAGCTGAAACAGCCTGAGTAGCAGGCCTAGGAATTTAAAAGCTTTGAGGTGGCTGAGCGCAAGCTGCACAACCCCCACCCGCACATACACGCATAACAATGGATCTCAATTTCCTCTTAAGATCACTTCAAGTATGGGTATAACAAATTTTGAGTCAGCTATACAGCATAACGTTTCGCGTTCAGATCCAGATAATCAAAATAAACAACAAAACAGTCAATATACTGTACAGGTGAAAAGCTAGGTGCACGTAAACAAAAATTCAGCTAACAGAAGTTTTATGCGTGATTTAAAATAAAAGTTTCACCTAGATTTAAAGTGCTTTTTTTTTACATTAAGATCTATATCTTGAGAAGTTTCAAGCGCTGGTTATTTGATCAAATAGGATAGTGTTTTTCCGATTATTGAAAATCATCAGAATATGCTCGCCACTTAGTGCTTTGCGCCGGCTAGTGTAACAAATTCAACTGTTCAGTGTAAACTAAGCCCGCTAAATCAAAAACTTTACGGACTCACGGAGTTGCTAAATGTTTAAGGGATTTGCGAACAACGTAACGGGCTTAGAAAAGTATCGGGTAAGGATTAATCGAAGTTACTTTCAAATTAACGATGCCCAACTATGCCAAAATTACGCAAATTCTAATCAAATCTTGCATTCTGCAATACTGCAAAAACCAAAGTTTAACTTTAAAATGATAAAAAAAAAACCTCAACTTACGGTAGCCGACTATGTCCGGCAACGAACGCAAAACAAAATGACAATTCCACGATCTTGTGGGGTAGGCACAATTGTTTGTGCCCTTTGGTGTGAGATTGAATCAAAATCTCGAAATGCATTCGAAAGTATCACGGACAAAACTTCTAATATTAAGTGAGCACACCTTTCTAACCACGTCATAAAATCCAACAAGTGAGCAAAAAAAGAAAAAAAAAAAATCGCCTTAAACACCTGTCTGAAATGATGTCAATTAATTAGCTGCTTGAGAGTGAACTCCTCTATAAGCTGTTTATTGCGATTGATCTAATGTCACGTGATTTTGCGGCGGTTATGTATACAAGATGGTGACCGGAAACAGTTGTTACTGATGGAGAATTTTTGCTGGCATGTTAATTAATTGTATTTGTTTATTTGTTGGCTTTAGTCTTACTGTAACCCAAACCCAAAATCCAACAATAATAATAGTCTTTACCGTAACCCTAACCCTTTCCTTAAAAACAACAAACTCGAGCGCAATTGAAATTTTCTCTGAATTAAAAAAAATTTAGTCGAAGGAAATTAAATTAAGTATCCTGGCGTGCAGCCGCAGCCATATTGACCTTCGCTTTATGTCGGCCTGATCAATCGCAGATTGAGTAGTAAATGGTACCCTAACGGTATGCGAAGTGAGAAGCCAAGCTGGCGCACCGCGCATAAATTCAGTCACGGCTTGATAATATCTTACCAAAACTGGAAGCATTCACATTGAGAATAGCCTGCTTACCACTCTGCTCCTGAGGGTGTCGCACCTGAAGAACTATTGTAGCAGTACTCGTAAAAGTTTTCGTGCAGGGCCCTTCTAAAAATGCTGCCACTAATAATGATCACAGAGGCGCATGTAGCCAACTTTAATCCGCGCCACAATTTGTTTGCATCCCAATTTTCACCTGATATTGACTTTCTGTCATATGACTGCACAACGACACAGCATGCATAGAAACGAACCGAAAGAATTTGCAAGGTCGTAAGACAAGGGCGCAGGTTGATGGTGCTGCGGGTGGCATTATTATTCCGAGGGTGTCCTGATGGGGAGAAATACCAGGCAAGATGGCTTGGATTTCGTTTTTAATGTTCAAATGTACCATTTTCTTGCATCCCTATGATGCTTGAAGGAGAGCGCTTGATAGCGATGTTTTATTTTATTATATATACTATCTGCGAGGTATCTTATGTTCTTGTAAGAGCTTAGGTGACTATTCAAATAGGTCATGGCGTTTTAATGTTTGTAATGTAAGTGAAAGGCATTTGATGTCATGTAAATAAATGGAATTTGGTTTGCTCCTAGTGACTATTCAGTGGCATTTGGACGACTTCTTACGGTTTACTTCTTCGTATTGCTTTCTAATTTCACCGCAAAAACCGCATATTGATCAGATCCTTCTGTGTGTCTGGCTTACATCTGGCAAGGGGCTATCTTTAATGTTCTTTATTAATACGATGCTGTATAAAGAACGTCATCCTTTATATGCAAATATGTTCCGCTGCATTTGTTTATGAGATTTGAAAATGGCAAGTGATTGTAAAAATTATGTACTCAATATTTGCATGGACAATTTTAACTAAACCTAATAAATAAAAATAAATTAAATTTTAAAAGCTCTAATATTTCTTATCCTACATCATTTTAATAGCTTGCCAGAACCTTCTTATGTTTGTTTCGAACCTCTTATTCTTTTGGAGGGTTTATGAATCTAGCTAATAAAGATAACTGTGATTGTCAGGTGCTCCGTATTTACCATTTTTCTAGTTCGTTCCTATCCTTGATTCAATCTAAGCACAATTTGGAAAAAATGGGTAATATTTGCCTGTAAGATTTTATTTTATGTACAATAAATTGTTTTGATAGTTATAGTAGTACCCATGCAAGACAATGCTTGCGATTTTTTGCTGCTTGGTTGAAGATATTGCTTTTCTTGTAGAGAGTTCGGTGAACTATGGCAAAAAGCATAAATAAATTTATATATTAAATTTATATATTTATTTAATTATACATTAAATAAATAAAATTATATGTTTGATGTCATGACATTATGGACTGAAGAGTGGACTTTAATGACAACAAGAAATAGCGTAATGCAAATGTGAGAAAGCTATAAGATAGAACAGTGGAGCCAGCAGTGGTGGTAGTAAAAATAAGAAACAACAAAGGCTATAACGATATTTATTCGGACCAGCAACAGGATAAATCATAATAAATTAATGAAAACGTTTTGAAAGCAATTTTGATATTATACGTGCCAGAAAAGGCCCCTAGATTTAGAGAAAGGAAGACAGAAGTTAAATTTAAATTCGTCAGAATTAATGAGCAAAAGAAGACAGAGTAAAACGATTAGGAGATTCGCAACAAACCAATAAGAATTCGTGGCTCGATTTTACACTTGGCATCTATCTATATCGACATCGCTACAAATGTAAGCGACCTGTCTTGCAAAATATTTCTTCCATTCTTGATGATAACTATGAGATAGTCGAAACATGTTAAGAATTTTAAAATGTTGTTCTTTTTTGCGAAATATGCAGTATATATGTTATATATAAGTATATATGTATGTATGTATGTCATTAACCGTTAATTTGGTAATATAACACATGATATCGATCAAGTGTTCTACGGAGGAGTCTCGGTGAAGGAGGTTCGAAAGTTCGAAAATCGTTCGTGGAAAAAAAAAGAGGAATGAACAAGATATTGTCAGATGTTCAACTTCGTCATTAAAGATGGACCAGTCGCTACTCAAACGATGCGCTCTGCACAGCATTGACTTTATTAAACATTTCTTGTACCCAATATCCGTATGGCTCTGGAAGTGCAGTAGGAGACTGGTGTCCGTCGGCTTATGAAAAACAGATGTAAATAGCATCCGTTTTTCCGTGTCTATCCACGCGCCACAGAATGAGATACCATTGTTCTGCTCCACTTCTGCTGTAAAGGACAGCGACGAATGAAGACTGTTAAGCTCACTAAGGAAATCTTCGGCCGCAATTTCGCCGAGCATTATTGTCGAGGTGTCATCAACAAAGCGTCTGTAAAACTCGGGAAGTCGGCCGTCGCTGCTTAGTTTCTCCTCCTTCTTCTCCACATGATTGTATTTGCCATCACTGGGCCAAGTCGCAATCCCATGCTAACTCCATCCCGATGCACGTACAAAGCACCGTGAAATGTAAAGAGTTGCGCAAGTCAGATCGAGAGATGCTAAGTTTATTTACAGTTTTATTTAACCAATCGTCTTGAAAAGCTTTTTTAACGAGCATTTCTATCGTCCCATCTACTGGCACATTCGTGAAAAGTGACGCGACATCGTACGACACAAGTATTTCACCTGGCCTCATAGCCTTTCCAGATGGTACGCTCTCAACGAAATCAAGAATGTCTCTTATTACGTGCTCATTTGAAGCCAGCGGTTTCAACAACTTGTCCAGCAATTCCACCAATTTAAAGTTGTATGTTTGAGTTGCGAAAAGTATAGGTCTCATGGCTAGATCATTTTTAAACCAAACGAAGCGAAGCCAAAGATTGTGAATGAATAATGCGTTCGTTCTTAATAAGTTTCCATGTGGCTAGTGCAACGCTGGCTATATCGGCATGACAACCCGCCACCTGCACCAACGCATCGAGGAACACAAGCAACAATTGAGCTCAATCAGTTAACACCTGGCTACTCACAATTGTTGATCAATTTCGATCTTCACGCCTGCTTCACAACTCTGCGCACATGTCGCTCCAAATTGGAGTGCCTGTTAATTGAGAGTTTGATGATCGCGCACCATAAATTCGCCAACTCACGTAACGGACAGTCAGACTCGATTAAGTTGAAGCTGTTTAGCTCGACTTCGAAGATGTGACTCTGGCGATGTGTGCATTGCTTGTTTTTGTTTTTCGGTTTTTTGTATTCTTGTTTATTTCGTCTGAAGATGGTTCAAGAAAGGACCGAAACGTCACAAACATTATTGGCTATTATTTGCCGTGAAGATTTACCAATTGAGGGTCCTTTTATTTTTTCTAAAACCTTTTACGAAATTTTAATGTGGCTTAAAAGAGAGAAGTTATTTGATGAAATCACTTATAAAATGTCATATCCTACTGGATCTCAAACAGCTTAACTGTACGGTCTACCTAAAATGAACAAACTAAAGCCAGGTGCGAAGAGTCATACTTTAAGAGCTAGCGCATCCTCTTTAGACACCTTTAACTACAACCTGGCGAAGTACTTGAACGACCTGCTGACGCCGCTCCTTGCAATGGAATATTGTGCTAAAAATACTTTTACTTTCAATGAGGACGTCCGGCGTGTGAGCATATCTGGTAAGTTCATGATATCGTTTGATACTGGAAAGCTATTCAGAAGCGTGCATCTTGAAGAGACCATTAGTCTAGCAATTGATTTAAGAGTACACAAGAGTAATGGAAACAAATTCTCAAGATAGCGACTAACAAAACGGTTCAAATATGCCTACTCGTTTTTCACTTAATGGTAGCATGTACAATCAGGTGGATGGTGTGGCAATCGGCTCTCCATTGGGACCAGACAAAATAAATGCCTTTATGGGACATCACGAAGTAACTGCCCTCATGCATTAGATGCGTGCAAAATCGTCATGTACCCACGATACGTTGATGACATTTTTGTTTATTTGATAACGAAGGAGATGATGATAAATTTTACAACAATTTTATATACCAAAGCACCCTATATTTTATATTCTTAACTATTAGCATATTTAAATCACATTTCAATATGTTATGCTATGCGTCATCATTTGGTTTGACTATGAGTGAGGTCGCTTAGGTTTGCAGCGTGCGTCTGGAATCGGATGCTTGTCAGCTGTTGTTCCGGGATAAAATGCCACTTCTGGAACTCAGATAAATAAGTTCTCCCTGCAATCTTATGTGCTGTTCACACCTGCATGGTGAGCATGCGACGCTAGCGTCAGAAGCCAGCCTCAGAAGCCAGCATGCAAGTGTGAACAGAGTTGAAACGAGCCTCTGATACCAGCCGTGACATACGTAGCAGTGGCTTGGTAATTCTCCAAGAGAGGCTGCGTCGGAATGGCAATTAAGGAGAGGGATAAGGAAGCATGCGAGGATGGCCTCCGAGACCAGCATGCAAGTGTGAACAGTACATGCAGCTGCATCCAGCGGCTAGCATGCGAGGCTGGCTTCTGCGGCTAGCATGAGTGCGAACAGCACATTAGGGCTAAAAAAGCAGAGATGAGCTTCGCCCAAATGTTATCTTTGCGATCAAGACTTATTTATCGCTCGCAGAAGCAATTTCCACATGAGTACCGGATACTGGTTGGCCTTCGAGTGAAACGATATGATAGCTAAAACTTGTTAGCCACCACCATGATAGAGGGAATAGGGATGGAAGCTGAAACAACATAAGTAGTGGGCCTCGGAATTTAAAAGCTTTGAGGTGGCTGAGCGCAAGCTGCACAAGCCCACACACGCACATACACGCATAATAATGGATCTCAATTTCCTCTTAAGATCACTTCAGGTATGGGTATAACAAATTTTGAGTCAGGTGTACAGCATAAATTTTCGCGATCAGAACCAGATAACCAAAATAAACAACAAATCAGTCAATATACTGCACAGGTAAAAAGCTAGGTACACGTAAACAAAAATTCAGCAAACAGAAGTTTTATGCGTGATTTAAAATAAAAGTTTCAACAAGACTTAAAGGCTTATTTTTTACATCAAGATCTATATCGTGCTGCTTATTTGATCAAATAGGATAGTATTTTTGATTGAAAATCATCAAAATATGCTCGCCACTTAGTACTTTGCCCGGCTAGTGTAAGAAATTTAACTGTTCAGTGTAAACTAAGCCCGCAAAATCAAAAATTTTAGGGACTCACGGAGCTACTAAATGTTTAAGGGATTACGAATATAAGGTAACGGGCTTAGAAATGTAACGGGCAATGATGAACAGATAATACTTTAAAAGTATGTCAAAATTAAGCAATTTCCAATCAAATCTTGCATCCTGCAATTCCGCAAAAACCAAAGTTTAACTTTAAAATGATAAAAACAATACCTCAACTTACGGTAACCGACAACAACTCAATGTCCGGCAACAACTTAAAACAAAATGACAATTCCATGATCCTGTGGGGTAGGCAAATTTGTTTTTGCGCCCTTTGGCGTGAGATCAAATCAAAATCCCGAAATGCACTCGAAAGTATCATGGACAAAACTTCTAATATTAAGTGAACACAGTTTTCTAACCACGTCATAAAATCCAACATGGGCCTAAGTGAGCAAAAAAAAAAAAAAAAAAAAAAAAATCGTCTTAAACACCTGTATGAAATGATGTCAATTAATTAGCTGCTTGAGAGTGAACTCCTCTATAAGCTGTTTATTGCGATTGGTCTAATGTCACGTGATTTTGCGGCGGTTATGTATACAAGATGGTGACCGGCAACAGTTGTTACTGATGGAGAAGTTTTGCTGGCATGTTACTTATATGTATTTGTTTATTTGTTGGCTTTAGTCTTACTGTAACGCAAACCCAAACTCCAACAATAATAATAATCCTTACCGCAACCCTAACCCTTTCCTTAACAACAACAAGCTCGAGCGCAATTGAAATTTTCTCTGAATTAAAAAAAATTTAGGCGGAGGCAATTAAATAAAGTATCCTGGCGTGCAGCCGTAGGCCTATTGACCTTCGCTTTATGTCGGTATGATCAATCGCAGATTGAGGAGTAAATGGTAGCTTTACGGTATGTGAAGTGAGAAGCCAAGCTGGTGCACCGCGCATAAATTCAGTCACGGCTCAATACAATAATACCAAAACTGGAAGCATTCACGTTGAGGCCTGCTTACCACTCTGCTCCTGAGGGTGTCGCACCTGAAGAACTATTGTAGCAGTACTCGTAAAAGTTTTCGTGCAGGGCCCTTCTAAAAATGCTGCCACTAATAATGATCACAGAGGCGCATGTAGCCAACTTTAATCCGCGCCACAATTTGTTTGCATCCCAATTTTCACCTGATATTGACTTTCTGTCATATGACTGCACAATGACCCAGCATGCATAGAAACAAACCGAAAGAATTTTCAAGGGCGTAAGACAAGGGCGCAGGTTGATGGTGCTGCGGGTGGCATTATTATTCCGAGAGTGTCCTGATGGGAAGAAATACCAGGCAAAAGTTGATGGCTTGGACTTTTTTAATGTTCAAGAGGAGGGAAAGGCTGAGATGTGTTACCCGTGGAGCACTTTGGGATCGAGCATGTCTCTCGCAGGGGGTGCTAGTCACAGCTCGGACTTGCATTCTCCAATTGCACCTGCTTCCAAGTGACTCAAACCAGGTTTAAAAAGTTCCAGATCATTGCATAAGTGTATTTCTCAAAATGTACGATCGGACATAATATCTCCAAGATTCAAGAATTTTATTTCTCCCATCAAAACGAAGGATATACAGGTTTGCATAGATTTCACAAAGACGGGAAGGAGGGCTCCTCATAGCAATGCTAATTGGAGTTGAAGAGCCCCTCTCTGAAATAATGTCTATTTGTAAATAATAAAAGAAATATGGAAGAAATAACCACAACGTCCACTCGCTCTCAACTCCCACTAATAAAACAATACGCTTTCTCAAAAACGTATAATCCCATTTTGCGCATTGAAATCTACTTTGCGACTGAGAAGAAAACGGTCGCTCGTGCTTTATATAAACGAGCACAGTTTCCAAGATCCATAGTAACCCACCTACGAGGATCAAAAAATTTATATTCAGATAAGGAATTGAAGCTTTGCTCAAAGCTACGTATATGTAGCTTTTAAAATTTCACTATGTAAAGCCCAAACTGACTCGATGTGGATTATTCTTTTCTTGCTTGTACACCATTTTCTTGCAGCCCTGTTATGCTCGAAGGAGAGCGCTTGATAGCGATGCTTTATTTTATTATTTATACCATCTGCGAGGTAGCTTATGTTCTCGTGAGAGCTTAGGTGACTGTTCAAATAGGTCATGGCGTTTTAATGTTGGTAATGTAAGTGAAAGGTATTTGATGTCATGTAAATAAATGGAATTTGGTTTGCTCCTAATGACTATCCAGTGGCATTTGGACGACTTCTTACGGTTTACTTCTTCGTATTGCTTTCTAATTTCACCGCGCAAACCGCATATTGATCAGATCCTTCTGTGTGTTTGGCTTACATTGGGCAAGGGGCTATTCCTTAATGTTCTTTATTAATACGATGCTGCATAAAGGACGTCACCCATTACATACAAATATGTTCCGCTGTATTTGTTTATGAGAGTTGAAAATGGCAAGTGATTGCAAAAATTATTTACTCAATATTTGCATGGACAATTTTAACTAAAACTAATAAATAAAATTAAATTAAATTAAAAGAAGCGCTATTATTTCATATCCCACATCATTTTAATAACTTGCCAGAGCCTTTTTATTTTTGTCTCGAACCTCTTATTCTCTTGGAGGGTTTATGAATCTAGCTAATAAAGATAACTGTGATTGTCAGGTGCTCCAAATTTACCATTTTTTCCAGTTTGTTCCTATCTTTCATTCAATCTAAGCACAATTTGGAAGAAAATGGGTAATATTTGCCTGTAAGATTTTCTTTTATGTACAATAAATTGTTTTAATAGTTCTAGTAGTATCTATGCAAGGCAGTGCTTGCGATTTTTTGCTGCTTGGTTGAAGATATTGCTTTTCTTATAGAGGGTTTGGTGAACTATGGCACAAGAGCATAAATAAATATAAAATTACATGTTTGATGTCATGAAATTATGGAGTGAAAAGTGGATTTTAATGACAACAAACAATAGCGGCATGCAAGAATGGAAAACCTATAAGATTTAACAGTGCAGCCACAGATCAAAACATATCAATAATTGTGGCGGTAGTAAAAATAAGAAACAACAAAGGTTATAACTATATTTATTCGGACCAGCAACAGGATAGACCATAATAAATGAATGGAAACGTTTTGAAAGCAATTTTGATATTAGACTTGCCAGAAAAGGACCCTAGATTTAGAGAAAAAATGACAGAAGTTAGTTAAATTTAAATTCGTCTGAATTAATGAGCAAAAGAAGACAGAGCAAAACGATTAGGACATTGGCAGCAAACCAATAAGAATTCGTGGACCGATATTACACTTGGCGTCTATCTATATCGATATCGCTACACATGTAAGCGACCTGTCTTGCAAAATATTTCTTCCATTATTGATGATGACTATGAGATATATGAAACATGTCAAAGCTTTAAAATGTTGTTCTTTTTCTACGAATACGCACAAGTCTTGTCATTAACCGTTAATTTGGCAATATAGAACACGACATCGATCAAGCGTTCCACGGAGAAGTCTCGGTGAAGGACGTTCGAAAATTCGAAAAACGTTCCCGTAAGCAAAAGAGGAATGAACAAGATATTATTTTCCTCAAGAGCAACCGATCATTTCAACTTACAACAAATTTGCTGTGCTTTCGTCTTCGGAACATGCGAACGCACGACTCACTTGCGGTAAAGACGGAATTCCGACTACGTACGAACAACAAAAGACCTGTGTGAACTTACAGGAATTATACTCATGAGAATGAGGTCCAATGTGTGGCATCTACTACAGCAGTCTGTGAAAGAAAACGCAAAGAAACGGCTTGATGCGCTGATGATCTCCTTGGACAAGAAGTACAAAAACGCGCAGCTACCCTTCACCACAACTAAGGTTGTGACAAATTTATGGAGCAGAGTGTTTTGTGCAGAGGCGCTGTAGTTGCTAAGAAACGACCTCTCTTTTGGTATTCCACCTAGAAAGCTAAGCAAAGGTGGCATGCACGCCAATTTTGAGATAATGTTCATTAGTTTACTGAAAGCATCCAAAAGTTATCTAAAGAAACACCGAATTCCTCAACGAATTAGTTAGATGGCTTTCGTCGTGATCCATCGACCACTAAAAAGAAAATGTGGTAGTAATATTGGACAACCGTTATTTAAATTGTTAAATTACTAAATTGTTAAATTGCAGCCGTTATTTAAATTGGACTCAGACCCAACTATAAAAGAAGACGAAACCATTTACAAGGCAAAGAATAGCTAATAATTTTCGTGACGTTTCGGTCCTTTCTTGGACCATCTTCAGACGAAACGAACAAGGATACAAAAAAACCGAAATACAAAAACAAGCAGAGCACACATCGCCAGAGTCACATCTTCGAAGTCGAGCTAAAACAGCTTCAACTTAATCGAGTC
>QQSS02187087.1:0-141699 GCA_003687565.2 Craspedacusta sowerbii | reverse complement strand
CCCAACCCCAACCCCTACAGCCTGCCTTTACAATGACAACAAGGCTGTCAACAATCAAAAGACCTCAGGCGATATGGGTACATAAATTAATAAATTTTATAATCCTTGTTAAACAACAATTCGAAGCAGATAAAGTCAACGGGTGACCAATAATCGGAAATAATACCGAGAGTGAAGTGAGGAGAACGGACTTCACTAAACAAGGATTGCAGCTAACTACAATCAGCAGACATTTTGAATAATTATAAAAGTAATATTCAATGATATAATGTCTCATATACTTAATTCATCTAATATTTATATAATCAATATAAATAGGCTATTTCACTCATAAGTTTAGCCTCATAATTGCGAGACCATCAGCGTGTCTGAATTAAGCTTCTCTTCCAGCCATTAACATCCTAGGCTACCCAGATATTTAGAATTTAGAAGGCAGAATCTAAGTATGTTTCAATCCGATCCCGACTACTACCAGTAATTATTTATGCAAATATTGGAGCAAATCTACAAGCAATTTATCGAAATACTAAACTTTTGAGTTTAAAATGTTTATTATAAAAATTTAATGACCTAGCCAATATATTTGTGATTTTATCAAATAGGAGGATGGACTTACCATTTCAACAAACTTTTCCATCAGTCCGTCACTTAGATTCGCCGATTCGTTTTCATGAAAGCAAGAAAAATGATCGTTGAAAAGCGACTTCTGGCACAGCGCGATTGTCAATAATCCGTTGTTTTCTTTTTTGCAGATGAATTTAAATTTTTAAAAATAGGCTGAGATGACCCTGATAAGAGACTATATATTCTGTTATGGACGGATTCTCTGAATGCAGAAAGCGATGAAGTCGTCGCGTGTTTACTGAAGAACTTCTAAAATAGAAGAGTCGAAAATTTTGTACTATAGATCTAAGCTCAATATGAGGATAGAAGTTTTTGACTTAGCCACTTTAGCCATCCTTGTTTATGGCGCAAGTAAGTCTAAGATCTATTGTTTTTTCTTGTCCGTGAAAATTTGATTATAAAATCGTTCGATTGTAGTCACTTTGTGAAAAAAAAATCCTTTCAAGGTTCTTTTCCCTGACTTGGTAACACTAATAATAAGTTTACTCTGTATGGGTGGATCTTGTACCTGTGTAGTGGAGAGAAAGCATGTCCCCGTTTTAGCTCCATATTTATTTGAAAGCTTGAACAATTTTTTATGTGTGCTTCCTTACTTTATCAGTCTCTAAAAGCAAATTAAAATCCTTGACTCCCATTTTCTATATGAATTTTTAAAAGATTACAGCTGAGATTTTGCTTTGCACCAGATTAGTTCTATCAAGGCAATCCATGCAGTTGGTCCTTACTACTCCAGTCTGTACGGAATGTACATGTCCTTAGGAATAAAAATGGAATTGGTGTTATTAAATGAATGGCCTGAGACGCTCGATAAGGATATTTGCTTTACTGTAGTCTACATCTAGTGAGCGAAATACTCTTGCATTATGCGTGAAGGTCATAATGAAAATAATTGATATTATCTTTTAATCGCTATTAGAATTAATTCGATAGCACGCTCTCATCTTACCTTTTCAAACTGAGTAGATTAGCGAAAGCAATCTTTCCATAAGACTCTTATATTATTCGAACATGCTTTCTAAAGGCCTATGACGAAAGCTATTTATTCATATTGAGCTCGAGCTTTGCCTGCAGACCGCCCTGCTACCAAAACAAAGGAACACTACCTCTTATTTGAAGATGTCCACCAATAAACTTGTCATACTAAATTATGCTTTAAGTTTAGACAAAATTTGAAACTCGGCCTTAAAAATTAACTCCTCTTGAATAAAATCTTACTCCATTCCTTATTCTACAGCGACGCGATATTATCGTATATATAATTTAGTTGTTAACCAGTTAGTCCTTAAATTGGCCAATAAAGCCTTGAATGACTGGGAGAGTCCAGCCTGGATGAAAAACTTGTTTGAGACAGAGATTGAAGACGAAATCTTAATTAATGTGCTTGAGTCTGTGGTTAGGTGCTGTCAAATTATATTTATAAGAAAAGTAGTAGCCTTTTTAAAAAATTCCTTATATCATCCCTATTTATTGAAAATTATTCTATTTTAGTCCGAATAAAGAAACACATTATACTTGCTTTACTTACATTATTTAGCAATTTCCTATTTTGCATACTTGTTTAGCCTACTTAACAAGCAAAAGATATCTCCTTTACTTCACCTCAAACATCCCGAGCAAAGCATAATATTAGATTGCCTTCAGGAAGAGTGGGTCGTACACCTTATCGTCTCCAGTTAACTTGAAAAAGTCTGGCGAGAGCAAATAAGTCTGTCCTGAAAAATCTTTATGTCTTAAAAATGTGATTTCTTTTTCTTTTGCCAAATAAATCTTTTTTATCATTAATTAGACTCAATCATCTTCTCTTATACTTCTTTTTACTATCTCCACGCCGTTTTCGTTACAATTAAGCCTAGCCGTTTTGAATAAATATCGAGTGCAAGTTCTTTAGCTATTAAGGAAGCCGTGATACTACCCATTAATGTTTTAGAGCCTCTAGTGGTGTGAACCGCTATTCTGGTTACCACTTGAGAACTCCCTTTAGAAAATCAATGAACAAGTTTTAATTTTAGAAAATCCTTTATAAGGGATAAATACCCGATTTGCGTAAGATTCCTTTGTGGCTAATAGGTATTAATTATCCTTTCTAGTCAAAAAAATTCCTTCCCCACCTGCACCTTTATAAAAAATTTGAGGAGACACCACCTAAAACTTAAGCAATCATGCTTACTTGATCCTATGAAGATGCACCTGGAAAGAGTGGCCTCCCCAACATTAATTATGCAATTATACAGCCAAAACTCCACATGTCTGACGCAAAAGATATTTAAGCTCCCATAAGCACTTCAGGTGCTCTATAATACCTAGATTGAATGTACTGATTAGCCTAAAAATATTAATCTTTTTAGCGATAATGACAGCTAGATCCAAGATCAATGATTCTAATACCTGCCTTATCCTTGTCCATAAGAAGTACATTTTCAGGCTTAAGATCACAATGAAGCACCTAAGATCTGAGTAGAAAGTTAAGGCCGTTGAGGAGTTGAATAGCGACTCTTCGTACAAAGACAGGATTGACTCTTTAGGACTTAATAACTTTAAGTATATTGCAAGCGAGAACCTCAAAAATCAAAAACTAGTTAATATATTACAATGTGGACACTTGTTTTATAAAATTCTTTCAACATTATAATGTTACTTTCTCCGCAGCCCTTCTGTCTGCTTAAGTACTCTAGCATTAATACTTAACACATCGCAGTCTCCTCACTCTCAACGTCAAACTACACGACCTTGATAGCAACAGCCGAACGTCTCTTCCTGTCGAAAGCTCGAAAGACTTGTCCAAAAGCGCCTTTTCCTAAGATTTATTGTGTTTAGAATCTTGAAAGGATGATGTCTCCAGGAGTCCAAGATCTTAAATCTTTAAAATCCTTTTCTATTATTTTAGATTTTAAGTCAGTCTTTGTTATTTTCTTATCCTTTTATTTAGATGTATTTTCGCATTTATTTAGTTTATTTGAAAAGCTAAGTTGGCTTAGTCTCTCTTTTCTATGTGGAGTCTATATTCCTCTCCTTTTAGGACTTTTAGAATTAGTAGTCTCTATAAGCTTGTTACTATCATATTAAAGCTTATATCGAGTACTCTTTAATAAATAGCTCACATCTTTTTGGTTGCATTTATTTTTTAACTGACTTTTTGGTCTATTTTTTTTCTTACACACTGGAGAAGCTTAAAGTCGTGTTTTCGATCTTCCAATTTAGATCTTTTGTGTATGAGCAGGACTTTTGTTTTTGTAATGGTTTTTTGAAGTTTTCTTTAAAGATTTGTCTCGATCTGGAAGATGAACACCAATCTTGCTTGAACGCTTCTAATTCGCAAAACAATGAATTTATTTTGAAGAAGCTAATGAGGAGTATAGACTGAGCCTTAAGAGTGGATCCTGGTTGAAATGGTACTTGATTATTTCTCAACATGAGCTTTTTACGACTACTCATTTAAATAATTCAGTATTAAATTCTTAATTAGCGAGTTTCAGCATTTACTCAACTATCTCGTCACTTCTATCCAACTTATCACCTTTTGCCTTTTAAATTAGCTTTATTAAATTTTTACTGTATAGTTAATTGAAGGCAAGTAAAAATGCCACGCCGTAATTTAATAAAAACTGTTGCGAACATAGAGAGCGAGGAAAAGTTTGGCCTAAAGATTGAAGAAAAAGTTTACAATGGGGATATAAGTCCGAAAGTGACTGTTTAAAGGGATTGCAGATAAGTTGAAAGCAGTCTGGGAAATGTGGCAGATAGTAATTTTTCTTTAATATTATTTTACTAAATTTGTTTAGATTGGCTTTTTATTAAATGCACTAAGGTGTTGATTTAAAATTTTAAAGCCTCCCCATTTTTATGAAAAGGGCAACATGCAGCAGAAAACACGAAACGACCCATCGCTCCTTCTCCCAACCCATTTACTTCCCTTTTTCTAAAGTTTTTTACATAAAGAAGTAATTATTTTATAGCAAATTGGGATTGCATAAATCAGAGGTAGATTTTAGTTTGCTAAATGTAACAAATTAAGGCTTGGGCATTTAAATAGATTATTAATTTATCTTTACATTTTATGATAATTGTTAAAGACTTTAATTTTCATGGAAACCTGGAACTTACCTTAGCTTGACCCTCCTTAATTTAGAAAAAGATCTAATCGAACTGCCAAGCAAATGCTTACGAAGGCTTTGCACTGAATTCCAATTTTTTTTCAAGACAAAGGGTTTAATTTTAGGCTAATGGGGGAGATGACAGGTAGGCTTTGATAATTTGTGTAAAGATAATTAAGGAATTTTTAAAAGATTAAATTAGTTGAGATCCAACATCTATTTTACAGTGTAATGATAATCATAAAGTGGTTATTTTTCTTATAGTTTCAATAAGGCTTGCTATAAATTGTTGTGATTTAGATTAGATTGACATTTTTCAATAAAAATTTGGAATAATAATTGGCCTAGATTCCAAACAGATCGCACAAAATATGATGCTCCTTTAAATAGCTAGCAGTGGTTATCTCCTAAGTCATATGGTAAAATTCTAATTTCATCGTTCTAATAGTTGTATAACGGATGATAATAACCTATTTTTGTTTCAATTCCGAACTTTGACAACTAGCAATAAATTTTCACTACTCTTTTAACAAGTATTGAATTTTCTTAATTTGTTGTTAATTTAGCAAATTAACTAAGAGGTGTCCACCCCCGAGGCATTTTAATAATTGTCTGATTTTGAATAGATTGAATTGGGCAATCATTTAGAAAAAATTAATTAGGAGCGATTGATCTTATAGCTGGAAAATCGCCCTTTCCTAATATTATTTTCGTTTAAACCTTTCTTATTGCAGTAGTTGAATTCATTAATACAGAAATTTCATTCTTTATTTTCAGACTCAAAAATTTTCAAAACAACTACTGTGCCGTCCAAGAGCAAAAGACCCAACAGATCATTTTCTAGAATTGATTAAACTATGGTCTTCTAATTCCACAGTATATGTTTTTTTACAAAATGTTGGGCTTTGAAATCAGAAGAGACAATAAATCTTAAATCTTTTAAAGCTTGTGATGTGATTATAAATTCATAGAGAATCCCATCAAAGCTTGAACTTAAGATCCTATCTTTGTATATCGTAATACTAGAAGCATAACTTTAAAGGCCTGTGCCAAATCCAATGGTTTTGCCTTCCATGTCGAGTTGACAGATGGAATCGTTTTATAGACCTAATACAATTTTTCGTTAAGCGATAAAATTAATTGAGGAGATAGAGATATCTAGCTGGGCTTATAATATGATAAAAGGTAGAGCATTAAAGACTATAAATTTAAGGTCGAAAAATGCTACAAAAACTATAAGCTAAGCCTCAAATTGTTTGAAATATAATTGCTTTACGCTTTTTCTGAATTAAAATTAATCTTTTAAATTCTTTTTACTACAAAAAAAATAACTATTCTTTATTCCTGTCTATTTCGTTACTCTCTTCATATGGACAGCTATAAATTTGTTAGATATATTGAAGCTTACTCCCCTGTTAGTCAATAATATTCTATTAACACTGCCTTAGTGCTAGACTCTTTAGTTGTAACTTAAGTAGCTCTCTGAGCTGAAATAGTTAGAGATTTTGGCCAAATAACTCTATTAAGTGACAATATTAATCTTTGTTGTTAATACAAGGGCTTCTTATTTAAGCTAAAATAAAAGAACTTATCCTTTTTTGAATCCTATGGCGATTTTCACCTTTTACCCCTCTGCAAACCCAGAAATGGCCCAAATTGGATTCTCTGGCATGACTTTTACCTTTAGCTCTTTAGTAAATTAGGCTCTTGATGCAATAAACTTTGTATAGTAAAATGTATCTATTTAGAAGATCGCCAGCATGTGTGTTTGAGATCCATTTGAGAACATAGTAAACACAGGTCTAATTGAGGATGAAGCAAAGCTAATCCCTGGTTTTTTGGCAATTAACTACAACTAAATGCTATTATTTTACATACTATAAAATATTTCATTAAATCTATTCACTTTAACGAGTTGTTGATCTAAAGTTAAGGACTTCCGAACTGGATAAAGTTGAATTTTTTGCAAAGCATCTGATACAAAGCAAACGACGTTAATGGTTTAGCAGTTTAATTTCTTCTTAGATAAATTGTGAAAGAATCTACAAATTACAAAATTTAAGATTTCATTTCTATTTCGCTATTTTAAACTACTCATATCTTTGAAATTTTATCTACTTCTTAAAAATCTTCTGTTTATTTGGTTTAGTGAACACATCTTTTAAGAAATAGGCGAGTTAATTTTTACAAAGATTAACTAAAGTATGAAAAGCCAAGCAATTCCAATTGCCTATTTATAAATCAGGAGAAAGCAATTTTAGAATGTTTTAAATGCTTTTCTCAAAAATCTATTTAATTTTAAGCCTGCATAGTATTTAGTATATATGCATTGTGAGTCTTTTGACAAGAAAGATATTTGAGTTGAGCAATGGCATAAAATACTTCTATATTAATTACAATCTCCACGATAAGTTTAAGCCCCACTATTCATATAAAGTAAAAATCGGAATCTTTCTTTCTAGGAGTTTCTTCTTTGTAATTATTTATTAACAAATATACTGATAAATAGTATACCATCAGTTATTAAAACCGTTAACATGCAGTTTATATTTACTAAAAAATAACTTAAGCGGAAAGGGTTCTTGAATAGATTTTCTATAATTATTTTTAAATATTCATAATATTAATCATTTTTTTCTTCGAGTTAATAAATTCCATAATCTTCGAGATTATTAGTAACCTTACTTGATCAGTTTTTGCAGTTTTTCATTTTCAATAGATAGCTTTTATAGTTACTATTAGTAGCAATGCTAATGATTTTAAAAACGAGCCAATAATTTTTAAAGCTCATGCTGAGTTTTTTGTATCTACTTTCTTACTTATTAAACACAAAGCAATTAATCTGATATAAACTATTTCTACCGTACACTCCTGGTTTTTAACTTATTGGGTTTTTGCTACCTAGACAGTTATTAGTCATAGAGATATTTAAAATGATTGAATTATGAGATTTTGGCGGTGACTTAAACATTATTTCCTTTTGGTTTACAGATAGCCTCAAATCTTTCTTTTAAATCTTTGAAATTGCGTTGAATTCTTATCTTTCTAGTAACTAAGCCTGTAACTTCTTCCTTATTCAAAGATTTTTACTATTGTTTATACAGTTCCAATTCAAGGTGAATATCGTCCAGGAGTTCTTGATAGATAGGCTGATTTCGTTGTACAAGAGCCCTTCGAAGTTGAAATTAATACTCTTGAAGTAAATCCCTATTGATTAGTAAGAGTTGAAGTATATCTGCAGACATTGATGCAAATCTCAAATTTTGAAGAAAAGCGGAAAGCAAATGCTATAAAATTTTCAAATTTAAAGATGCTAAGCTAAATATTGAGAATATAGGTCAGTAAGCGAACTATTAAGAATATCAAGAGTATCATCTAAATTTTGTAAGATCTTACATTCTTTAGTAAACCATCCCAGTAAAATATTAAATGGGTTTGCAAAGAAATAATCCTTCGAAAATTCCCACAAGGCGAAGTTATTTCTCACAAAGACATGCAAAAATTATACATAATTTTGGATGGTCTTGTGGGAATATATGTTAAAAATGGATAAACTTCAAAATAAATTGTAAAACTCAACGACTGTGACAGCTTCGGGCAACTTTGTTAGCTTGAGGATGTATTAGGATAGTATTCAGCCTTAAATTTGAGTGATTCAATCATTGCAGTTTTAAATAATGATGCATTTGAGCGATTCTAAAAATATTCTGCATTAAAAAACAAGTAAAATTAAAAATTCCTAAGGGAGTGTTGGATATTTAATGATTTATCAGACTATCACATAAATACCTTAAGCACTATTGCAAACTTTATATAATTATCATCGAGATCTGTTGTAATAAAAGAAGGGTAGTTGCCCAAAGCTCTTTTCATAGTTCGCTCTGGAATAATGAATATGATTAGGACCATAGGCCTAGATATATCAAAAAAATAGATGCCTAACCTCTTATATACTTAAACTCCTTTAGAACTTTAGTCATTCAAAAATCCAAAACGATTCTCAAACATTTTTATGGGCTAAATCTCAGCCGGACAGGCTTTTCCAATATCCTAATTATTTAGAAATGTGCCATGCAGTTATACTGCAGTCAATTCAAGCCCTTGCTAAGTAATTGTTATATCTTATGCATAAATAAAAACGTTGCTAGGATTTTAAAAGCTTGAACTAATCAGAAGTAAAGTTAGTCGAAGTCTGACTGATGATGAGCTTAAACTAAAATTAGCTCAAGACTTAATTTGGAATCAGTTCAAAAAAAAAATAGTTTAGGAAAATAGATATTATAGAAGATGTCAGCGGAATAAAGATCCCAAAAGGCTTAAACCACCATCAATTACAATTTCTTTTTATTAAGAATAAATAAAGGCTACGAACAGCCAGAAATACCAAATTTAATGATTAGTCATAGTCATCCTGCCAAATTCAAACTGATTATTATGTTACAATATTTGCGGAGTAGCTAACGGCTTTTTTTGATTGCTAAAGGGTAATTTCGGATATATATCACTGAAAAAATAATAGAAGTGGCCAATAAGAATGCTGGCGATTTCGCGCTTAGAGTCATTGCTTTGCAAGAGGTGGATAAGAACTATCATATACACATAATAAATCGCTTTTATAGGTATTACTAATACCATCAAAACTTAAAGATCTTAATTCCTTCTACCCCATAAGTAAAGTAGTGTGAGAGGGAGCACAGATGATGGATAGTAAATTTTAAAGGAGTAACAGACTAATATTATCAGAGGGATTATTATTGATAGCATGAATAGATAATTGCCTGAGCCTAAGTTTTCATGAAAGGATGAGTGTTTGATGCTGGTCAATTCTTTACAATATTATTATGTCGAGCACGAATATCATAGAGAATTTTCCCATGTAAAAAATGGATGTAAGCAATCTCCATACTTCTCCACGTACTATTTGTTCCCAATTAAAGTAATAGGTTTATTAGAATACTAGTCCGACAGATACAGATAAACTCATCCCTAAAATGAAAAGTACGAGACATAAGCTCACAGGAGGAATGTTCTCTTGTAAATTCATAAACATTATATTCAATTATATGATTGCTATTCTAAAATTTTGATGGTACTCTAGTGCATATTAAGTGCTTGATTTCCAAGCTTTCGCATAAATTATTTTACTTATTTTAATTGATTTACTCCTGATTCCTGCTTTGCTTTAAACTATCCTTCTTTGAGCTTGAATTAATTCTACATGGATTTAATCTTTTATCTACTTAATTCATTGAACTGTTAAAGTTGTACTATTTGTTGTTTTAGATTTAGTTACAATTAACTAGATTTATTTAAAGATTTTTTAAATTATTAATATAAATTATTGAGTTTCTTAAGCTAACTTTATTTCTTAGATAGTTAGTTTTAGAGGTATTTTTTATTTTGTTAAAGTTAATGAAGTTGGTGGCTACCTAGGCGTAATCTGTCTTGAAGCTCAAGGCAGGCTGAATTGGCTTATTTATTTGATTTTTTTTCGATTTCAACTTATTTTTGATATTTTAGTATTTATTATTTGAAAAGAAGGCTATTTTTTTAAGCTAAGTTCTTAAATTATAATTATTTGGTCCTCACTACCTCCTGCAATTCCTGTGAGTGTCTAAGCCGCTAGCTAGTTATCTGCTGGTCATGATCGGAGACTTTTGTTTTCAAGAGCTCAAGACTATTGTTAGCTTATTATAATCGAACTCTCAAGTCTATATTTAAAGTTTTTAGTTATTTAATCTATTGAATTTGGACCATCTGAGTGTTAAGAAGAATCCTATTTTATTAATACTTTTATTTAGCCTACTTAAAAAGATATTAAAGTTCGTTTACTTTGATAGCCAAATATTTGCATTCTTAATTCTTTGTTTTTATCTGCTCTTGCTGACTTTAAATTGACTCTATTAGGAATCCTCTCTCTTTTTATAATTCAGAAATTTGAAGATTCATAAATGTCGATTTTTAATTAGATCTCCTGCTAGATTCTTATCGCTACTTTAATAATGATTTTAACTATTTTTATAATTAAGCTAATTTAAACTAATAAGACTTAACAGTCTACTAATCTTTTGACCTAGATTCAACGAGTTGATTTAAAAGGTTTAAATTTTAATTTTCCAAATTGCTACATTTCTAACTTAAATGTTCTGAATTTCTATTTAAGTTTGAAAAAGCGATTTGTAAAGCATTATAGCTGGCTTACATTGATGAAAAAGATTTAATTTTTAATTATAAATCTTTAATAGTTTTCCTATAATTTTATTATCGAACCCTAAAGTCTTATAGCTAATTTGAATTTCTCTTCCTCTTTTAATTGAAATTCTATTGTGCAAGAATTCTATTTTACTAAAGTAATTATTTAATTTCTATATCTTTGTCCTTCACTTCTTATTAAAGAGAACGATATCTAATAACCTGCTACTAAATGGTTTTTCGCTTAAATAGTCGCAAATCCTTTAGTTATTATTCCTGCTTATTCAATCTGTTTTATAAAATTTAAACTTATTGTGATTTCTAGGTAGTTGAATGCAGTTGTAAGATAGTCTATTTATGTCTCAACTAAGTTAGTAGATTGGAATTTTATTGATGCAGAATTGCAATCTTATTTTAAAGAGTTGTAACCTTAATCAATAGCTCTTTTAATTATTTATCAACTTTTTTATCTGTTTGCATCCAAATTTAGCTCTATTTTATTCTATTCTAAAGCAAAATTATTTTATTACAACTTTATTATGCTTGATTCTATAGATGACTTATTATTGATATTGCTTTTTTTTATCTCTCCTGAGCTCTTAAAGCACGCTCTCGCCACTAGTTCAATTAAAATTATTTTACAAGACTGTTAGTCTCCTAATTTTATTTTCCAGATTGGAGATGGTCAATAATAGTTTGCTCAAAAAGTGAATTTTCTTAAGAGCGAGTATCAATTCTGGACCCTTTATTTATCATCACATCAACTTTCGGAAAAATAGGTCTTGGCTTTGATATTGACTTTCCCTTTTTTTCTTTATTCATATTTGAATTTATAGATCAGTTTTTATTATAATGAAAAAAATTACACCTCATCCGAATATCAACAATAACCCACGGCCACCCCCAGTGCGGCCTCCTCCTCCTATCTCTAAAAAGCCTGTGCCCCCAATTCCTACTAATTTTAAAAATTAGATCACGTAAAGATATCTAAATAAAAATGAAAAAAATCAAGAATCAGAACCATAATTTAAATCAAATTTTGTAGTATTTGAAGAAAATTTAAAAAATTAGTAGTTTAACTTGCTGTAGATTACTCCATAGAATGAGGTTATCACTAAAATTCAATAAAATAGTTAGGCTGAAGTGCATACTGACTAATTGTAGCATGGGTATGAGTTACCTATCGTATTTAATGATTAAAGTAAATAAAAAACAATATTTCGATAATAGTTAGACGAAAGCCTTAAACCAAATTAAGAATAAGAGCATAAGAAATAGCCAATTCATTCTATCTATATTATTTAAAAAGAAAAGCAAAATATTTCTTTAGATCTTCCACAATCATCCTCAAGAGTCAAAGCTGCTCTTATTTAATTACTACAATTACGTAAATTAGTTTAAAGTTCTTAAGAACGTATCAAACAACTAATGCAAAGGGAATAGTGCTTTAGACAAGCAATAGCTTAACGTGATTAGTTAATAGCTCGACAGACCTATCAAATTGAGCATATGTTAAAAGAGCGAAAAGAAGTATAGTAATTTTTATAAAATTTTCAAGCAAAATGAATATAATCAAATGACTTTTTATGTAAATTCAGGCAAAAAACAATCTATAGGTGGCTGTTCGCCTAGATTCCACAAATCTTAATCTCCAACTCCTGGTCCTGGCTAATACGATATTAGCTGTCCGAGTAAAACCTCTTTTAGCATTAGATAGCCTATGCAATAAGTTTGTCTATTACCAATCAACTTAGCTTGGATCAAATCTTAAAGAATGAATTATAAAAGATAGTGTAGTCCAGGTCCCGGAGCCTATTCTCCTGAAACTTTGAGTATAAATCAAGGAAAGAGCTTGAAATTCAGTAGAGCTAATAGGTTTATTGTCCGTAGATAATTAGATAATTATAAATTCGCATAATAGAACATTAAAGTTAAGAAGGATAAATAATCAAGCAGTTTTGCCAGTAGCACAGTTCGATCAATTTTCGATTAGCTAATTTACAGAACCACTAACAAAGAATTAGCAAATCTTCGTTAGGCTTTTAATATTAAAAATAGTTAACCTGGACCTGGACATTACACTTGTTAGAAAGAAAGCAAAAACGGCTTTAGTTTATATAAGTATTAAAGATTTAGAATTTATAAGCAAAAATAATCACCAGGCCCCACTCATTACAGGATTTAGTCACATCAAAAATAGCCCAAATCCTTTTCATTTCCACACTCTTTTAATGAAAATCAAAATTATACTAATTCAATTGGTCCTGGTGCATATGAAGTTTCTAATGAAATAGGAAAACATAATCCTTCAAGTTTCTTAACAGAGTAGAGGTTTAAAAATAATGGTAAAGGCTCAAATTTAGGGCCTGGCAGTTATGATTTATAAGTTGATCATTAGCGTGGAATAATTAGTAGTTTTAAGGGAAAGGGAAGAATTTAAAAATCGGTTAATAAGGGGGGATAATTTTTGCTTTTAGATTACTATGATATAAGCAAAAAGCTAAGAAAAAGAAAATAATATATTTAGAAGTTAAAAGATATTTCTGTAAAAGTACCACCTTTTAGCTGTGGCTCCCATAGATTTAATTGAAATTTAATGCAAAAAAATAACCCACGAATCTTTCATTTCGATATCCCTTTGCTCATTAAAACTTTGATAAATTCTACCATAATATCATACACAGTAGAGGGAATTCCCTTCACTCAAGGACTCCTAATATGTAGACTCCGGCAAATAAATTATCAAACAAGTTATACTTAAATGTTGGTAGATAACTAGAATGAGTAAAGTTTAACATTAATTTACCCAGCTCATAAAAAGCAGATATAGGTGAATAGATTTTTAGGTTAAAAGTGTAAAATAGCCTTTTTGCTAGATTTGTGGTAGGGAAAACTTATTGCAAAAGTTAAGAATATATTTAGCGCAAAAGCAATTGATTGTGATAATTGGAAAAAAGTATTGGGCAAGTAATCTTATTACCGAAAAAGGTTATTATAGTATGATGTTTAAATAGTTTAATAAATTTAAAAAGAAGATAAAGAAACAAAATTGTATAAATAGATTTAAATAAGATTTAAAGACTGGGCATTAAATAAAAAAGGAGAAAATTTTAAAGTCTAATAATTCGACTAATATAAACAATTTTCGAAAGCAATTACTCTATTTATTTAAAGGCTTTAAGCTTAAGGCAAAATCCTTAATTTGGGAGAAGGAAATTATGCTAGTTTTGATTATTGATCATAGTTTTCCTAAAATTAATGCAACTCCAGCTATCAATATTTATTTATAATCTCCTATAATTCCCACTTTAACTCGTTGAAGTAATTTTTAGCGTGTTTAATTTGTATACAAAGGTATTTAAATAGCAATGCTACCTACGCTTTAATCTTTTATGACCTGAAAACAAGCTTAGAATGATATATTCTAATTTTATCGTTTATACAATCCTAATAATCCATTTGAAATTGAAGCTCCCTCCAAGACTATATTTTACAATGAAAATGAATTTTCTTTAAATGATCCTTTGACGAAAGAAATTTGTAATTTTAAATCACTAACCGATATTTTTAGATTTCTAGCTGTTTTTTGCTTTATAGCATTGAAAAAGATTTAAGGACGGAATAGCTAGGATAGATTAATAGAATTATCTAATATTTTATTTTGTCTTGCCCTAAGAACCCATAATTTAAGTTTTTATATTTTTTTGAAAAAAGATTTCAACCATTAAATTAAATTTTATGGACCCTATTACCAAAGTTCTTTCCAAGACGGTGGAATTATCCCCTTTATCAGGAGTTTACATTATTATATTTAATTATTCGAAATTATTTTATTATTCTAAATCATTTCATTTATTAATAATATTTTTTTTTAAATAAATTTAAAATAATTTATCGATTGATCGAATTACATGTATACAAAGGCATTTATTGGATCATTTTAAATTAATTATTAATAAGAAATTTTTTAAAGACTTTCAGGATTCAATTGTTTTGTTAAACTATTCCATATATTTATAATATTTTTCAATGGAGTACTCCATTTTTCTTTATCGAACTTTAAAAATTTTTAATCATTATTAACCATCATTTTAAGCCCGGAAATCAATGCATTAGAATTATTAATCTGTATAATTTTATCTATATTATTAGGAAGTCCAAATATTTCAGGCGAATCTGTTTATGGAATTTTTTGTAAGATTGAAGAAGCTTCTTTCAAATTAAGATTTTTTGAAATTAGAATTCCATTTATTAATTATTTTTATCCTCTTAAGATTTATAAATTTAAATATTTTTATAAATAACAGTCTAATACTTGATTATCTACAAAGTTATCAATTCGACCTCCATAAACAGCCGAACTCATTATGCCTTTTAAACTATTTAGGTCTTTTTTATTAAAAGAATTATTTTTCTCTAAACATAAATTATATGTAACTCTAAAATCAGTTGCATTAAATTAGTAAGGTTTAGACCATCCTTGGGGAATATATATTTTCCTTTAAACAATTATAGCATGTAAAAAGCACGCCATAAATATAAAAGCAGATTTATTCGGTGAAAGATTCTGTAAGTTGGGGGCTATTGGTTGAAAATTTCTGAAAATATTTCTTTTTATACCTGGAGGAGCTTAATATGATATTTTTAATGAAATTTATGACAAAATTGAAGGAAATTTATTATGACTTTAAGTTGTAAAAAATATTCTAAATTTTTATTTAGGATTTAAGCAATTAAGATATTTCTCTAATTATGGTAAGAAATGGGTTATTAGATGTAAATTTTTTAGATAGAGCCATGAACCTTAATCAGCAGATTTTTTTATTTAATTTAGAATCGATTAGTACTGCCCTCCGCCTAAACTATATTGTTTAAATTTATCGAATCCTATTTCCTTTTAAGCACATTATTATAATTATTTTGTTGGATCATATCCTGCTGATACAATGAAAAGAGCTGGAATTTTATTATTAATTTATGACAAAATATTTTTCACCGTGAGGGTTTGTCCCGCAATATTTGTAACTCCTAAATTTTATAATACAAAATTATTGAGGGAAGATTGTAATCTTTAAGGTCTGAAAACTTGCACAAACAGAACTTTTTGGAATGAGCTTAATTTTACCTTAGGGAAATAATTTTAGCAGTCATTCTCTTTATACCAATTTTACCATTATTGGCTATTCAAATTTAATTTATTAATAAGATGTGGAAATAAATTGGCCAACGCTGAAAATGATTATATCCTATCCTTAGAGGACCACTTCGGTAAGGTTTTACATTCATTAGTATTTGATGATAGTCCTAAAAAAAATTACCACTAATTAGGTTAAAATATCTACGGTTTAATTCCATGAACTAAATGAATTCCTAGAGTTAGTCTATCCGCTTTAAATAATGAACCTGCAATTGCATTAAATACAATTTTATTTAGATTAACTGCACAAGAAATAAGTTTTTATTTCAAAAGAGTTGATGGAGATTAAATTTATAAAGATCTTTTAAATAAGCTCATGTAGTAATTCAATGAAAATCTATACATATTATTTAAAGATGGAAGAAGTCTAATTAAAAGAAAAAGATTGGCAGAATGTTTTGCCAATTCTACAAACTTTGTTCTCTAAACTTATAGTTTTTAACCTATTTCTGCAGATTTTTTAAGTGAATTTTGAATTTAAATAGTTTGCGATTTTATTTTATTAAGACTTTATATTAAAGTAATATTCTAAAGTAAATTACCTTTAGAATTGGCTAATTAGTTTAACAATGATTGTTATAATTTTTACAACTACACTTTTAAGCTTTATTCATTAGCTAACAACTATGAGCGCTTCGATTATAAATCAGGCTAATAGAAATTTATAATTTGAGATAATAATTTACTTTATAGTCCTGCTTTTGTTATTGAAAAATTTAATACTGTTATAATTGCATCTTAGTGTGGTTATAAATTAATATTTCCATTTCTTGTACTCAAAAATAATCTGAAATCCTAATTGTAATCAACTATTTTATCTCCTAGTAGGACCACTTTTCTGGATCCTTGAGAAATTAATTAACGACGAAGAAGGGAAAAAAGTATAGGCTCAATTACATCCGAATTTTACAAAAGCACAATTTTCCCAAAACGTACTGCAAGTTCAAGCTGGTGGGTAAATTTTTGATCTTAAAGCGCAATGACCAAAAAATTAGATTATTTATGTAATTATCGTTTGAGCCATTTAATTGCGGATTAATTAGGATCTACTAAAAGGGGCCTTCTTCTTGAATTAAATACAATAATAGAATTTTCAATAGTGAGTATATCGTCTGATAATCCGTTATTTTTTTTTGCAAATAATTATCCTTAAGTGCACATAAATTCAACGTAATTCCATGTAGAGATTTTGCATTTCTTTTTCCACTAAGTTTGATGTTTCTATCTGGTATTCTAATCTAGAGCACCGAGATAAGTTGAGAAAGCTGATGCAAGCAATACTTTAATCGGTAAGTCCTTTTTTTAAGATTCTATTGTATTAACTTAGCTAAGCCACCTAACTCTTTACCCTTAAAGCTTAGATAATAAATTTCCAGCAGCAATTGTGGTTAATTAAGCATTTTTCAAATCCAATTTTAATTACTAAGCCTATTTGGTTTTTAATGCATATATTTTCTCTAAAGATTTTACTTAAACTTATATTTATTAGAGGTCTTTCTAACACTAATCCACCTTGTTTTTTGAATATTACAATTGTTTAGATAACTAAATAAGTTCTTTTTAAAGTGGAGCAATTGATTATAACACTTCGGAATATTTAACCATTGCCTGCAGCCAATCGCTAAGTGGGCCAGCAGCTTGTGATGCTCTATAAATTATCTATCTACGAAATGAATCAGGATGAGATTTTATTTAGTTTTAAACTTAATTCCTCATTTTAATGGTGACCGTTCTAGCATCAAAATTGAGAATTTGTTAAATCAATCTTCCTTTCATGATTCCTTTTATTTAATTCCAACTTAAACTTGGATTGCCGAGAAGTGTACAAACTGATCTCAGAACATGTTATATAGCAGGAGGAGGCCTTCCTAATGATTTCACTTAATCTAAGTTTGATTTAGTGATACAACTAACTGCCTTTTTGGCTTCTTAAACCAAAGGTTTAACTTATGAAAGCTAATCTTAAGATTTTTTTTTTTTATCAATTATCTTTTTTTATTACCTTATTAATTAATTTGAGAGTTTTTATGTTTAGGATTTTCTTTAAGCAGCTCTTTTCATTGCTCTTGCATTCTTACTTAAAGCTTAATCAGCTTAGCCCTCTTTTTTGCTTAAAAGTTTTTTTTTTTAAACAGCCTATTACGAGAGCTTGTCGACAGTTTATTTTGCTTATTTCAATTTACAAAGTCCTGCCTCCAAATATTTTATTTGTTTGTCTTTAACTTCTATTTTTTTAAACAATAATTACTTGAATCCTTCTAATAATGCAAAAAAATATCGCGGCGGACTCTTTAAAGAAGATTAACATATATTGTGGAATTATAGGGAATAAGTAATCGTTTCTGGATTATTTTGCAATTAATCAGTAGCAATAGCTAAAAGAGTTTAATTAGAAATTCCATTTATCCAAATTATTGTCGACTTTGAAATTAAACCAGGATTAGATTTACAATTTTATTTAAAAGTATTTCGTGTGTAATCAAGTGATAAAACAATTCTCATATTCTTTTTTATCCTTTAACAAAAAGCTTAATAAATAGTGGAGGATATGCATTCCATTTTTAATTAATCTACGTTTTAAACAATCCTATCTAATTATTATACTGATATTAAGCCAGGTATTTATCCACTCATAATCAAAGAATTAAGCATTTATAAGAACTCTCTTCTTTGAAGGTGATGATCTTATATAAATAATACTCCTTTCTTATTCTTTCCTCCAATTTCTTCCAAAATATTTTTCATATCTCTTTTGAAATCTTTCAGATTATAATCAATAAGTGTTGGAATTGTAAAAATTTAAAACCTTAAAACATGTGAGATCAATAATATAATTGATTTTCTCCCACACCCCGATTTGCCAGCTAAGAGTATATTTCCTTAAGTACTAAGGGCCCTGTCAACGGCACTTATATTTTGTAAAATTTATGAAGTTAAGGTAATACTAAGTGGATAAAATTATCTTTAAAAACTTATAAGACCTTTAGTAATAATATTTTGATATTATTGCTTGTTTAACTTTATTAATCTATTTTCTAATATAGAAGTATATAGAAGATTATTGGAAAAGTTATTAAAATATTTTTTAAATAGAATGGATAAAGCTGAGTCTAATCTTAATTTATGCTAATTTTTTACCAATTTATCACGATATTGACGACATACTTAATACGAAAGTACTTATCCAAGGTTTTCAACTGTTATTTAATAGCGAAGAAGTGAAAAAATTAAAATTGTTAGATGCTTGGGTGTGAATGAATAATGTCTTTATTAATTTTTTCCAAAATTTTATCTTATTATATTATATAGTTCTAAGCAAAATTAACTTAATTTATTTGTAATAATATTCTTCTTTTAAAAAAGACATTAAACGTAAGATTTTACGAAATCAGCTGGATTTTCATAACCAATGCTTAAAATTCTGGTTTTTGTTGTAAATCTCTAGGACAATTTATGTCTCCCTAGAGAAGAATAAGGCTACATGATACAAATTATTTGAACTCTTTATATCTGCACAAATTAAAGCGAAGCTGGATCATAAAATCCTTGATAGGCGATTAAAGATTGAAGAAATGCAATTAATTGTATTGTATTATACTTATCAGGAGTAGGAAGGTTAGGATTTGTTAAAACTAGAACTACACGAGATGCATTAAATGGCTTTAGTATTCTCCCTAAATGATTCATTGATTTTTGACAGATTGAATATAATTTTTGTATGATTTAAGAACCTAAAGTTTGTGAATTACAAAAAATTTTAGCTACCGTAATCTTTTGAGATTTATTTAGTTAGTTTATTGCTGCTCTTACTAATAAATTCTTTCCGCATCCCTAAGGCCCTACAATTATGATATTCTACATACTCTACATCCAAGGCTTTAAAATTGCTATATTACGTTGCATTGAAGCGCTGAATACAAGTGGGGTATTTTAAGAGGAAATGAATTAACTTTTCATCAAATCTGAATGAAAATTATTGAAATATTCTATTTTATTATTTTTTATATAAAAATTAAGATTTTAGTTTTAAATATGTGGAAACTTAACTTAAAACAATTTATTAAATTAACTCAAAAGCGTTATACGCCCTCGATCTGATAAGTTTGCGCTAAGACCTCTAAAAGATTGACAAAAAAATTAATATTATGTATCTACACTTTTTACTTGTGTTAAAATGTCATATAGCTTGCCCATTATTGTTGTTGGTATTTCTGCTTCTTTTTAATTAAACTGCAATTTAAACAAAAATTTAACCAAAAATTACTTGTTCGGTAAATTTTATGACCATTTTTCTATAATATTTTGAAGGCTATTTTCTTAATTATTCAAAAATATCATACCCATTCTACTCACTGTGGCTGGAGAAGCAAATTTTAAATTATCTGTTTAAAATATAAAATTTGTTTTCGAACTAAAGGATATTCTTTAACCTGTCGGGAGAGTTAGTAAATGATTATCATCTAAGACTGAATTTAATGCTTATATCCATTAAGAGTCAATATCTCCATCTAGTATTATCCATGAACGAGACTAAATTCTAATTGCTTGCTTAGCAGCTAAAGTTAATACCCCATCCTTAAATTATCTAGTATCTTAATTCATACATCCCAAGAGAGTTTGCCTTGATATTGATTTTGGGTTTATAATAAAACATTTGACAGCATCACCAGTAATTTCCAATGTTTTTCTTAAAACTTTCCAAATAGTAGTTTTTCCACACCCAGAGGGTCCAACTATCACAACTCCCATTCTTTGATTGACTGCTTAATAAAATTGCAAAATTTTGGTTATTTGAAGAGGATTAGATGCCAATTTTAGCTGTTTGAGCGCTTATTCAATTCCCTTTTTAATTTCAATATACTCAATATCTTTATTTGGAATAGTAGGAAATACATCTTCAATCAAGGTTTAAAATTTTTTTTTATCTATAAATGTTAGTTTAGATAGTGTATTTATGCGAATAGATTTTATTATTAACTCTGCTTATTTTTTTTAATCCAACCCATTTTATTTTTCACAATCTTGAATTAGTCTACCTGCAACTGTTAAAATTGTTTTTAATGCCCTTAATCCCCAATCATAATGTTGTTGTTGGCTTAATAGCTGTTTACTCAGATTAAAAATTGTAACTACTTTGAGAGCCATATTTTTAGCATATTTAAATCCTTAGGCATACAATAAGACTTAAGCAATTAATTAATTATCTGGAATTGACATTGCAACAGGTCTAAATAATTGCTTAAGATTGTCTGGTAATTTTGACCTCCCTCCATAACCTTTTCCAGCAGGGTTTAATGTAACGAAAATTCCAGAATTCCTATTGACTTTAACATCCTAACCTAAAAGTAATAGATTTGATTTATTTTATTTAATAGCCCATTGTATACTTTGAATTTGTTGAGAAATTGCTGATAACTGTTATTAAAGAAGCCTATTGAATTAATCGAAACAGCCCCATGCACCACATCTGATTAAACCTGTGAAAATTCTCCCCATACTTTGATAATCAATTCCTTAATCACAATTAAATACCAAACATAATCTCCCAAATGCCATAGCCATACTTTTAACCGTTTAAGTTTTACCTGTACCTGCAGGGCCATAGGGATTTCCACCATATCCCATGTGCATTGCTAAGGCTAATGTCATATAGCAACGATCTGTTAATGGCGTCAGCACTAATTTTGGAAGATTACCTTGGTATTAAAAGGTATAATCAAATTTATAGTTTAAAATGCAACAATTAATTTTTGTTCCTAGGTTGACATATTTCAAAAATTTTAAAAATCCATATTAATCTATCCCAGAAACATTCTACTTTAACATTAACTAAGTACAAGAAATATTATGAATTATATCTAATAAAAGCGATTTAAGTTTCAAACTTGCAACTCCAGATGATTTTGCAGCCATTTTAGTTAATTGTTAAAGAAATTTTAATAAGAATTCTAAAACTTATTTAAATTTTAATGTTGAAATTAATTAACTAAATGTAATTTGTTAGCATAGACATAAAATTTGGTTGGGTAAATCGAATTTATTTATTTTCTTTGAAGACATTGTTAACTTAATTAAAGTTTTTTAGATTTAAAGTTATAGTTTTTCTAACCATATTTAGATATCTTCATTTAGATAAACTGGATCAATATCTATTACCTATCCTTCGAATGAACAAAACTTATGAACTTTTTTAGAATCCCCTGTGACTTTGAAAACTGCAGCAAAAAGTTTTTTTATGTGTGAATTTACCACTTATAAATCGTTAGAATGTCCAAGCAATTAAAGAAGATCTTAGTCGCCTATAAAATAAAACCTGGGGAATTGTATGCGTTTTTTTTGCAAATATTGGTTAAGGGCTTTTTGGCACGCTTATAAAATATTAAGTTGCTCACGAAGAAATTATATTTGGCCTTAAGAGTTTAAACTGACAACCTTTTTTTTCTATTATAAAAATATGAGCATCTTTTAAATTTTAATATCAGTGGTTCTAAAATTTTAAATTAAAGTAGTTAAAGATTTGTGAGTGAAAATGGGCTCTAAATATAGCCACTTTCTTTGTACAGAATTAAGTGTTGAAAGCAGTTAATCCAGACCTAATAGATTTTATTATATAAGAAATATATTTTAAATATATTTTTAAATGTATCTACTTTCCTTGAGACTTGAGAGAAGCGATTGATTATCACTGACTTTAGACATCAAATCTTTCCATTATCTAATTATAGGCACCTTCCTGCTACCTTTTTAAAAATAAGTAAATTAAAATTACGCGGTTTAACACCAATTCCTAAGCTCTATAATAGCTTATTTCAAAGAAATTTCTGCGATTGCTCTGGATGAAAGTTATTTTATTTGGGCAGATTTTTATATTAATAAATAAGGATTTTGAATTAAGTCACCTGCAAGTAAATTTTATGGTTAATTTTAATTTAGATTCAGAATTTGAAATAGTTGTCTCCAATGTTAACGCTAATAATATTATCCCAAACATAATTTTATTAATGGATATGATTGAATATAAACTTAATTTAGTTTTTTAAGAAATTCTCCCAAAGGTTAATTTTGTATAATTTTGAATGATTAATACGATTTCACAAAAAAATTATGAAGCTAAATAATTTGATTACGCATTTGAATCCACTTTATATTTTACCACTTTTTAAATTAGTCATCAAATAGTTTAAAAGGTTACCACAATTTACTTCTTTTTTATGCCTATTGTTAAAGATTTGTTATGTATATTTATTCTTTTCCGAGTTAAAATTGTTTACAATCTTTGTTTATCTGAATAATCTTATTTTTAAGTTAATTCCATTACTAATTTATATTTTTTTAATTCTGCAAGGCATCCCTTAAATCTTTTAATGCATATTCTTTGATTGTAAAACGAGTTCCATCAAATTTATACTGGAACCGATTTAATTATTAAATCACATTTGCATGCATTATATTGAGTTGATTTTTTAAATGCATTAATTGCTATTTAAGTATAATATCAAAGTCCAGTAGCCGCTAACTATAATTCTTAAAAACAATTTACATAGGCTATATATTTTAAGCTATGCCAATCATGCTTTGTAACCATTTGTTTTTTGCAATTACATCATTATATTTTTAATTTAATTATTTATGATTTGCTTTTAGATTCATGTAGGTATCCTTAAAAGAATTAATTTCTTAAATTTTATTAGGTTTTTATTTTAATTTTTGAAGTCCATTCTAAGAGCACAAAATTATTTATTTTTCGTCTTACAATAGTCCTTTTTTCATTTATGTCATCATCAACTAAAGGATAAATTATATCTTTTAATCCAAATAGTATTTAAAATATTTGAAATTAATAACTATAAACTGTATTCGAATAGTATCATTAAGTCTCTAAATCTATCTTCGTATATTTTTTATTTTTTTGATGTTGAATTACCAATCCTTAATATTCTAGATAAGCTTAATATATTTATGAATTAAAATTAGACTTTACCATTAACTCAGATTTGCCAATATTTCATCTAAATTTTTAAATATTTATTGAATTAACATCATCATTTTTCCTAAAGATTTTGAATTTAATTTAGATATTTGTTTGTAAGGTTAAATTGTATATATTCCTTTAAAATCGTTTTAAGGCCACATTACTAATGATTTTAAATTTAAAACAACCTTAGATTTAATATCTTCTATTTTAGGTTTATATTAAATTACATTTTATTTAATAATTACGCTTACTTATATAACCTAAATAACAGATGAAGGTTAAGAAAGAATAATATCAAATTAGTGATTTATCAGTTTACACAATTGAACATCCCAATGCTTTTTCCATTTTGAACAATATTTTTATTACTTTGCTAAGCATCCTTATTAAACAATTTTTTGAATCAATTATAATCTGCTTTACCAAATTTTTCTACCTTTTAAATTCAATGTTATTTAAATTAGTGAAAGCACAATTTATCTAATATTTAAATGACAATTTTTTAATCTTCTATTTTATTTTTACAATCTTTATCCTGCTAGACTTAATTTTTTAAGTATCAAGTGAAAATCATCAGGTGATAAAATTTTTTATTTTCCGATATGAGAAATTAAATTCTAAAATTAAACAGCTTAGTTGTAAATCATACCAGACTGGCTTTCAATCATTTAATTCGGCAGATTGTTGTAAAAATTTGCAATAGATTTTAATATTATAGCATATTTCGAAAAAAATTGCCCATGCTAACTTGAATAAAGTAAATTTTCAGGAATTTTTTTTTTAAAACCTAATTAACTTAGTTGTCTAACATCTTTTACAAGCTGTAATAATTTATCTGAAAAATTTACGACTAAAAGACCAGATGTTTTATTTAAATGAACTAAGTCTGAAGGATCAAAAGAAAGTTAGCCAGCACTAAATCTATCTAAAGTATAATCTAGCCAAGTTTAAAATAGATTAATTTAATTTAGCTTCAAATTTTATTACATTTTCATCAAAAATTTAATAAATTATTAACTTTGCGAAATTTTTTAAAAATGCGTTTTTAATTGAGAAAGCAATTTTCTAACTTTTAAGTTAGTTTGTCTCATCCAAGCAATACATGATATTTGTTTGCTATATATTTTATTATTTTATAGAGATTATAACCTAGATTCTATTTAAACTTCGATTTAGGATATTAAAGCCTTAAGCCCTATAAAAGCTGGATTCATGTCAATCTAGAATTTGAATTTACTCCAAAGAATTGGTATTCTATCCAAAGCTCTCATACCTATTAATAATTTATTTGGAATATGAAATTCTGTTGCTAATTATTTTAAATATAACTTTATTTCGTTTCTTTTTTATTATACTATTCTTTCAGTGCTAATTATAGAAGCCTATAGTGCATTGATCGAGTCTTTGTTTATAGTAAATGGAGGAAAATTTCGAATTTGAACTTATTGATTAAACGGTTGCCTAGATAATTAGTTTATAATTAGATTAAGTTTTTCTAGTTTTAAAAGTCTTTATTAGTATTCTCTTAAGAATTATAAAGAACCTTTATAATCTTTCGTATGAGGAAATACATCCTTTATATATTATTTCAATGTTTTACACCATAATTTAAACACTTGAATGCCCTCTTGAATTTTGTACTTTTAATTAGGAAATTCTGGCATTAAATTTGAAATTTTTTGCATAATCCCTTTTGTAAAACAAATAATTAAGTTTTGAAAACGATCAATAGGATAATTATGTTGGCTTACCCACAATTTTTAGCAAACAAAAATTGTGGCGTCTATCAAAGATTTCAACTTAATAATACTCATTTATTTTTAATTCCAATATAAAACTATTTAACTTAGAATTTTTTAAAATTAAAGTGATTGTTCAATTTCTTATTTATTTTTTGAATTCTATTTTAAAATGATCCAATGCTTAATTTATTATTGTAAATTATTTACTTTTTAGTGCTTATTATCATTTTAGCCCCCTTATAAATTGTTGCAAAATTTGTCAAAAATATTTTTAATTGGAGAATTCATTTTTTATACAATTGGAATATATAGAATGTTTAAGTTTTATATAATTTCTCCGATTGGCTAATTTTGAATAAGCTATACTAATAATTTATTTGAAACATTTAGTTATGTGATTAAGTTATATCCAATGAGTTTTGTAATGCAAATCAATTGAGAATCATTTGAAACGGATTATCCGGGTTTGTGTCTTCTTATTTGTTTATTATTAACAACTAAAACTAAATATTACCTATTAATATCTAGCAAAAATTCCTATATAATCGGATTTTCTGATAGAGCTCGTGGTTATTATTGCAAATTTAGAAAGCACTTAATACAAGTTAGAATATATTTCTTTCCCAATTACATATTATTATTATATATCTAAATCATTATGATTGCCATATTTATATAAAAAGTAATAATCTCCTTATTTATTAATCAACAAATAATTTTATCCATTACCATTTAAGATTCAGTCTTTATTAAACCTATAATTTGCAAATGCTCCTAAATTTTTTATTTGTGCCTAATTTATAACCTTACATAACTATATTTCCTTTATTATTTTTACCCAAATTATAAAAAAGATTGAGAAAGATATTTTTGTCAATTTTTTTCCTCAATAAAAATGACTATTTTTTCTTGAATAATAAGCAATAATCTTTATTATGTGATATAAGATTTGGTGTGTGTTAAATATTCCGATTAGTTAGATCTAAAAAATTTGTTTAACGTATCCTATTTATTAAAAAATACCCTAATTCTAATAAAAGTCTAAATGGCAATTTATCAGATCTAGCCTGCGATTGGAAAAATATTCTGGCTTTAAATATGTTATAAATTTACCTAAAATTTACAATTTAGAAATTAACACTTCGTTTATTGAATGAAAATACTTCGACTATAAATTTTAATTAATAAGTTTATTACATCTTGAAATATTATCGATTCTAAAAAATCTAGTAATCACTTAGACTAACTAGCACAAGCATATCACTTTCTGATTTACTGTCTAATTGGAAATATTATTATACGACTAATTTGAGCAAACCAATATGATGATTTCCAATAATTATCTATATTTGACCGTTAACTCTCAAAAATTTTGAATAATTAAATATAATTTTAAAAATTCTTTACTATGATTTATTAATTGCTGAAGATTTGTCATTTAAAAATGAAATTTTAATCAATAATTTTATAAGGTTTTTTGTTTTCTATTTAGATTAGCAGCCAACATATTTAGTTAATTACTTATCTTACAAAATGCATGAGCCCTAAAGTTTCATAAGGTCTTAAATATTAAAAAATCCAAGAAATATATTTGAAGATTTAGGAAAGTACATTTAAATTCGATAGACTTAGAAAATAATATATCTCGAAATTGTTAAAAATACTATTTCGGAGCAGTAATACAAATTAATTGTTGTTATATGACGTTTAAATTATAAATGTCTTTATAAAAAAGGACGTGCCTTTGCGTGTTAATTAGATACTGATTTGGCTTAAATTCTATTGGTGTATAAATAAAATTTTTGATTTTTATTTCTCTAGTTCGAATGAGATAAACCTTTAAATCTTTGATCATAAATCAATAGTCCAAGATTTTTATTTACTGAAAATTCTCTAAAGCAAATATTACTGCATATGTATGAAATTGCTTTTTATATTTAACATTATCTTTTATTTAATATAAATTAAATATCTAAATTATTAAGTATAATTCTAAAACATCTTATTTTACTTTTTACTTTTGTGATATTTAATTAAATTAAATACTAAAATGGGTTTATCCTTTTGCGTTAGTAAATGTGAATTTAAACAAAAACTAATTTTCCATTAAATGTTCTGCAAAGCTATTTTCGTTGTCTATATTAAAAAAAATTTGATAAACAATAAGATCTATGAAGCATATGTAATTTTACTGTATTACATCTTCCCATAATTAAAGGTTCTTAAATTTTTTAAAGTAAATTAATTGAAAATACAAACGTACAAATTAAATAAATAAATAATTTATGTTGGGATGTGTTTAATTTTTCGAAAATTTCTTTTAAGTAATTGGAATTTGAATGAAACTTCCATAAAAATTATTGATTTTTTTTATACTTAAAAATTTTATTTTGTTTTAAATTAAATGCAATTATATATTCACAATTATTATTGTTATATCTAATAAATCCTTTTAAAAAATTGCAGAATTAAGTTTTATTTTTGATAAATTTTATTTAATTTTATACCTATTAAAAATTTTGTTAAATTATTCTCAATTAACCTGCTTATCTATTGACTAATGAATTCATTAATATTTATCTTTAAACAATCTATTAATACTTTTTATTAAATAACATTTATAAATTTGTACTTTAACTCTATTTTGGTTAATATTTTGTGATTTTCTTAATACATAAATTTTTAAATCGTCTTAGTTTTAACTATGGTTATTATCTTTTTTAATCATTCAAATAAAATTTAAATATTTAGCTATCCAAACGTATTTTCAAAACATTATTTATTTTTCTAATAAATTATCTTTGGGTCAATTTTAGCTATTTTCCTAAAAAAAACCAATAAGTAGCAATTTATTTCAAATCTATTTAATATTTAAAAAGTTGCATAATTTTTTAGCTTTTTAAATTTAATGGCTTTACAATTCTTCGAAGAGGATATAATTAAAGCCCGTTCAATTAAAATTTAATTTAGATATCACTAAGATTTATTTTAGAATTAAAATTGAAGGTCAATTTGAAAGAAAAATTATAAAAAATATAGTTGCCGTCTGATCGCATTATTTATTTAAATATTATTTTTCTCTTATCTTGACATTATTAGAAATACAATTTTACCTATTAAATTTTTTAACTAATAGCTTATCTCATTCGATTATTTATTATTTTAAGTTATTAATTAAGATCTTTTATATTTTTTATGGGTACATTGATTCTATTTCTAAATTGACTCATTTTCATGCTAATTGTATAAGCATATCTTTAAAGTGAATATATTATATTTAAAATTTAACCTTTTATTTTTACTTATTTTGAATTTAATTTGCGAGTTATGATACCATAATTCTTTATTTAAGAATTAGCAAAACATTTAAAAGTGTCTATAATTAAATTTTTTAGTTGGGCCATATATTCAATATCTCCTAAAGTTAATTAACCCTTTTTTGGGTTTTGTTTTATATAACGTTGAGCTAAATCTTAAAGTATAGTTTAATCTTGGTCTTTGTCTATGCGTTCGAATATTTCAAAATATAAAGAGCTATTTTTTATTGTATGTTATAATTATAAATAAACATTTGGCCAATCACTTAAATAATCTTATTTAGCTGAAATCTTTTTATTTTGCCCTAAAGTTAGTTAAAATTTTTATCCTTCTGATGTCAAAATTTCTAAATTACCTTCTAAATATATGACTTTGATTATAACCAATTTATTTTAAACTATTCTATTAAAACAAAAATCATCTGTATTTTTTCTTATGTTTTATATTTATACTGTGAATTATGATTTCTTTTTATTTCTAACAGATCTTATTACTTAATTAATAAGATTTCTCATCTTTATGAGTTTAAATAATTTTGATCTCTATAATTTTTAGTAATATTTTTAATCAAATTCTTATTTATACTGTCTAGTAATTTTTTTCATTTAATCCCTAGTCATCAATTTAAACCTATCAGCATTAATTATGTGAATATGTTTCGTAATGTTTAAAGCCCTATAATTTTCAAAAATTAATTAAATTTATTGCATTTCAATAATAAGTTAATTTGGCATAATATTGTTTAACAGATTTTCTTTTTATCTTTTCCTCTTAATTTAAAAATTTTTTAACGATTAGTAAATTCTTTAAACATTATCAATAGATTTATTTTATTAAATTTTGTGTTTACTTTGGCTTTTATAACTATGCAATTTAAGCGTAGTATTATGAATACGTTATTTCCTCTATCCTTATCTTGTATTCTTTATTGTTCGTCTGTATTAACTTTTTATTTAATCGAGAGACGGCATTTCTAAATTTTAACCTAAACTATAAGGCAATGAGCTTCCACTTTTAATGCAAGAAGACTTTAAGGAACTTCTGCTCATTTTTTCGGTTTAATTATGTAATATAGAACTCTTTTTAGTTGCATGTTATCTATTTTTAATTGATTATTCCGTGAGCAATCGTTTCATTTATTGCGATAATAATTTTTAATTATTATTATTTTTTTTTTTAGGAGGAAAAATGGTTTTTATTTAATTGAATTTTATTTAATTTTTTAATTTAATTATTTTTTAATTAATCCAATCATACTCAATATGATTATAAGGCTGAAAATCAATTAAAATTTATTACTATCTTACTTAATTTTTCGCCTTTTAAATAAGTTTATTATAATTATGTTAAATAGTTCTATAGCCTTCTTTTTAAAGTATGACATTTTCTTAAAATTATATTAAATCATTTTTTAATAAATTATGCCAGTGCTATTTCTCTTGGTATTTTAATTAAATTATAAGGTTTTAAAAAAATTTAAAACTATATCTTTTTAATATGCTCTAATTTCTTTAAAGGAATTTTTAGGCTTGATAAATTAGTTGCATTTTACTTTTTAAATTAAATTGATTTTAAATTAGTTTAATCATAATATAGATTGTAGTTTATGCATAAGTTTATTGCATTTATTGTCCAATAACTTAAATCATCTAATTTCTACAATTAAGACACTTTTATATTAATTAATAATTTAATTTATTAACTCTTAACATTGCCAATACACATCCACTTAAGAATTTTGTTTTAATAAATATTATTGACTTATCAAATAAATTAAAATATTTTAGAAAATATTAATTGGAAATTTTTTGAATTTTTTTTTGTTATGCTAAATAAACGCCCTAATATAAAATTAATAAAGTTTCCAACTTAATTATTTAATTACTTCTAAGATAGCAAGCTATATTGCTTTATTTTAGTATTATTTTTTTGATTCTTTAATAAAATATTTTATTTTTATGCGTTTAGAATTATAAATTCATAACAATTGAATAAAGTAAGTATTTTAAAAAAAGTTTAGATGCATTTATTGTATCTTTTCTAATCATTGCATGTTTAAAGTTTAAATATACAGAATTTATAGATTGAATCAATATTTATTTTGAATAGAACTCGAGAGATATTACAAATAGTTAAGAAAGATCTTTTGAAGTTATAAAAAACTCAGTTGCTATTTTTCTTAAGTACAAATCAAATCTTTAAGCTTATTATAAGTTTATCTTTTATTATTGAGTAAAAGACATATAATTTTTATATTATTAAACTTAAAACTTCAAATTATATATATTACTAATAATCTAGTTCATGATATATTGTTATAAGTGTTTTTTTTTTGTTAATTTAATAAATATATATCATGTAAAGTTATTCAAAAAATTTAAAAGATGCATTTAAGTATTTAGATTCAGATGATATGAAATTAATTCAAAGAAGAGGAATTCAGTATTCAGATTCATAAAATTAAGAAGATTTTAGAAAAAAAAAAAATTAATCTGTAAAATATTTTAAACCATAATCATAATATCTTTCAAAATAATTATAATTTCTTAAAAACTAATGTCAGAGAATAAAATTATCTTATTAATAATAAATTAATAGAATCCATACTCATTATAGAATTTAGCATGACATTCTTAATAATTAATTGAAAGTATTGAGATCGAAATCGATTCATAGTTAAGGCCAACTTCCATTAATTCGTTAGTCCTTAAATCAAGTTCGAGATATGTTAGCTGGTCTCATTCCAGAGAGTATTTATTTCAGATTAAAAGCGATTCCGTAAAGGTAATTACCTCCGAACTAATGGATATTATTATCTGCCTGGTAATTAATAATGCCTTTCAAAAAATAGGCTTAAATGAACAGAAGCTAAAATCAAAGGCTACGTTAACAAATGAGGTAATCTATGGATAAAAATTAGCAAACACTAAGTTAATTGTAACATTATTCAAAATTACTGCAATCTAAAGACCAAGATTAAAAAAGGCATCTTCTTAATTTTGAAAATTCTAAAAAACATCTTTAACTTTAAAATACTAAACTAAAGGAATAAATTAATATATTACAGCAGAAAGGACTTTTATATGATGAATTAATGAGGGATTATAAAATCAATAAGCAATAAAATTAGATATTGCAATAAAGGCTTAAATTATATGGTGTAACTAATAACTAAACAAATAAAGATTATCAACTTGATATTCACAGAAAAATCTAATTAATTCAAAATGACAAAGATCATCTCATCAAATAAAATATTTAACTGCTGTAAAAAAATAGGAGGCTTGATGACAGGCTTTAAAAATTCTAACAGTAATTAATTGTCTCAAAGAATCAATCTTAAAAATATTTATCTCAATTATTAAATACTAAGTCATAAACTTCTGTTTAATACTAAAAAAAAATATCAAGATAAATCAAATAATTAAATTAAAAAAAAGCTTTTGAAATTTAAAATTTAAAGCTTCATTACACTTAATTATATACATAGCAGTTACGATTTATGAAAGAAGCAAAAGATGATATATAAAGGAGATTAGAAATAATCACACGTTAATTAAAAGAAAAAGAAAGAGCTTATTAAGAAGCTATGCTCAATAATCGTTTACTTCAAAAAAAATATGATAATGATACTGCCTAATTTAGAGTCTCTAACATTCTAAAAGGGTAATAAATTTAAAGAATTTCAAATCATTATTAATAAAATTTAAATAAATATAATATTTTAAAGGGTGAAAATGAAATGCTTCGTTAAAAAATAAATACACTTAAAAGTTAATATTACAAAATATAAGCCTATTCAAAATAATAAAATGCCGCTATTAAGGCTCAATTACATATGGCTAAATCCCAATTAGCTAATTATTAATTAATAGAAAAATAGATAGACTAGGCTGTAACCTTATTTTAAGAAGGAAAAATTGAAAATAAAAATATTTATTTACAAACTTTAGCTAATGCTCCAACCAGCTCTAAAAGAAGAGTTTAGCAATCTATGAATTTAGCCCAAAAACTTAATATTAAAGAGAAAAAGCTTCATTAAAAATAAAACTAATTATTTTTGAAAACAAAACAAATATAATAGTTATAAAATTAACTAACGACAATGAAAAATCTTATTTAAAAATCTTCACAACCTTTTTCCTATTTAATAGGAAATTTAAAATAGAAATAAGAGTAAATAAATAAATATAAAAATCTTTTAAGAAAAAATTAATTATAAATGAATAATACTAAAGTTTAATATAATAACCAGATTCAATTAAATGATAAATTAAAATAAGATTTAAAATTATGTATAACAAAACGTGAAAATATTCAAGCCATTCAATCAATGCTAATTAATTTAACAAGTAAAGAAAACAGTCCTACTAAATTTTAATTAAAAGGAGTAATTGATGAGATTAGATAAATCTTGGGTTCTTAAGAGTTTAAACTTCATTAAATCAATTAATAAAAACCAAACTGGTTTAAAAAATTGAAAAATAGGAAATCATGATTCATCATAGATTCGTTGATATTCTTTGTCCAATTAAATAACTGAATAAATCTTTTTGTAACCATGCTTTTGAGTCAATAATTGAATATTGTTCTAATGTGTCCATATTTATATAGTTTATTAATGAAAATCTTAAAACCTAATCTTATGTATATAATAATCTATTTTTATGGACTTTAACAATATAATTTGATCCCCACATCTTTCGCCTATACATTAAAAAGGTCTAAGCTTAAGGTTAATAAATAATCTTTTGGATAGTTCTATTGGTTATTTTATAAAAATAAAAGCTTCTAAATATTACAACGGTAAAGCTTAATAAATATATTAATCGTTTTTTATTAGTATTCTTGTTTAAAAGAAAATTAGCACTTGCTAATCCTCCAATCAATAAATTTTTTATCCATGATATTAAAAAGTTTCGATTCAAATTATCGTAAATTAAAATAGGTGTTCCTTTACTTAACAATTATTAGAATAAAATAGATGCTCTTAGTAACTCATTAGACATCTATTTCTTATATCTTTATTTATAAATAACTAGCTGCTTTTATAAATCAATGGTTTTAGGCTTATTAGGTTTGATTGAAGAAAAGTTAGTCCTAAGATTAATAATTTTTTTCATTAATTAATCAATAAATATATTTTTCAAACAATTTATATAATGCCATCCAATCTACTTATTATTTCATAATTTATTACAGCTGAATTTATTCATTCTAAACTTAAGGCTAAATCATTTTATTAAAGTCCTATTGTGTAAGCTCTAAAATATTTAAACCCTAACTAAATTTACTAATATCATCAACAAAATTCAAAACAATATTTTTTCCTTTTTATTTATTTTATTAAATAATTTTTTTTTGTATTTTCTTTAAAATAGATAGCATGCCTATTATTTTCTAATCTTTTTTCTTAATTAATAACCTTAATTATTAATTCTTTAATTTTATTTGTTTTATTTAAATACTAAGTTTAGAAATTTGTAATTATTGCTAATAATTTTATTGGCTTTTAATTTAAAGCTATGATTTAAATGAAAAAATCATTTTTTACTTTCTTTAAAGTTACATCTTACATTTTTTGTTTATATCTATTTTAGAATTATATTTTTAACTATTTTATTAAAATAATTTCTCTCTTTATTTCATTTATTCAATCTTTTACTTATATTATCTTAATAAAATCTATTTTCTAGATGTATTCTGCAATATTTATTTGTATTTGGCTTACATTTAGCGTAAAGAATTTTTCTATTTAGATATTTAATTTCTGTATTTCTAATTTTATAACTTTATTTGTTAATATGACTATTGAATTCTAGAATTGTTTTTAAAAGCTTTTTTAAGTCTTTAATTATCTGATTATAAATTTTCAAATTGTTTTTTAGTCAATTAAATTATTTTTTATTTCTATTTAATTTATATTATAAGATTTGAAACCATTTACTTTTTAGCTTTTAATTAATTTTTAAGCTCATGATTATTCTATTTTTCTTTTATTTCATAATTTTTTTTTTCAGTTTGCTTTTAGATAATTTTTAACTTTTCTATTTATAAATTTTTTCTCTTTTTATATTATTAAAATCGATTTTGGATTTATAATTTAAATTTCAACTCTTCTTAATATTTGTTGCGATAATATTTTACTTATATCTACAATTTATCCTTTATCTAATTAAAAAATAAATATTTTTATAAAATTATTTTGTGTAATATCTTCCTATTAATAATTGAAGCTTTACTATTTTAATTTTAGATTTAAGATAATATCTATTATTACATTAGCATTTTAATTTATTTATCAGTAATCTTTTTTTATTTTAAAATTTTTTGTTTGTTTGAAAAATTCTAAAAAAATTATTAAATAAATTTTTGTAATTCATTAAATTTAGATAAATTATTCGATATCAAATATCTATTATAATACTATTTTATTTAAAGGATTATTTTTTATTTAAAAATATAAAACTTATTTTTAGAAAATTAAAGTTATTGAAGGAATAATTAACTTTTTTTTTTAAGTTATTATTAGATATTAAGGGTTTAATTTTATAATTTTTTACATATTTATTATTTATAAATTTATTTTTCCTTTAATGACTGTAAGTTCAAACAATATTATTTTTATCTATGTTCCAACAATTTATTATTATGCCTAATTTACTTCAGATAACTTTCAATTTATTATTTCTTTGAATTAATTTCAATATTTTGTCTTATTAATTCTTACTACTTTAATTTAATAATCCTTTTTAACTATTTCCTTTATCTTTTAATTATTTTTTAAAATGAACAAACAATTTTATCTGAAATATTTTTTTTTTTTAAATAATTTATAAAATCACAAAGTTTATAAAACTATAATTAAGTTTACTATACAATTTATCTTGAATTATTTAGATGGTTTTATAAAAAAATAACTATTTTTTAAGATATATTATTCTCTTTAAAAAATAATAATAAATCATTTAAATCACTGTTTTATTAATTAAATAATTAAAATAACCTATGTTTTTAATTAACCATTTTATTAGCAAGTTATTCTTTTTACATTCGGATTTATTTAATTTATTATTAAAGGGTTTCAATTTTTTTTTTTAACTATTAAATCTGATTAGTATAATAATATTTTTGCTGTTTTAAATCCTTTTAGATTAACTTAATTTTTGTTTATTTTTATCTTATATACTACTGTTGAATATTAAATTTAGTTTAAGAATTTGTTAGTTTCTATAAAGACTAATTATTGATTCTTTATAATTATTTTCTTTGTTATTCAGTCTTTGATAAAAGTTGATTTTTCTATTAATTTTGTTATTATTTTTAAATAAGAATATCATTCAAATATTTAATTTTATTCTATAATTAGGTAATGATACGATTGTCTTATTATTTTTAATTTAATAATCTATTGCAATCAGTTATTGTTTCAGAAAAGGCTTTTTTTACTTAATTTAATTAAAAAATTACTCCATCTAAACCTTTCTATTTTCTGAATAAGTTTAATTATTTAATTGATGATTAGTTTTTAAGTTTTTATTATTTGAGTTTGTCTTAATATTTTTTTATTTCCATTAAGTAATTATTTTAAAGTCGTAAGAATTTTATAGTTCTTTATTATAGTTAAGAATTAACAGCTTTTAAACAATTATTTTATTCAATAAGCTGATTTTTTTAAAAATTGTAATTTGGAAATTACATTTACAATTTTTTATTAAGAATTAAAGACTAAAGTCTTGCATTTTATTACAATAAACGCTATTACCGATAAAGAAGAGATTAAATTCTAATTTGAAGTTTTTAAAGGATCATTTATTACGTTTTCATTAATTATATATTTAAATGAAAGATTCATAGTAAACGATAATTAAATTATTCCCTTTCGCCAATATACTCTATCAAGATTATCAAGATATGTCTCATTATATCAATATTTTCTTAGATTAATAACTACCAAAATTTTTTCAAATTTTAAAAAAATCTTAACAAATTCTTGCGAATTTAAAAATCTCTTATATGCAATTTATCTGTAAAAGAAAATCATTAAAATAAATAATATCTAATTGTTTAAAAAATATTCAATCTAGAGCATAAATTTAAATATTTAACCGATTTGTAAAGGAAAAAAAATAATCAAATGTGTTTTAATTTTAAAATGTTTATTAAATTATCAAATTGTAGATATTTTCGTTATAATAAGTATTGTTCTTGAAATTCTTTAATAAAAAAAATTAAAGAAAATAATAAAGCTAAATTACTAAAAAAATTTTATAATTCCTTTAAATTCTAAATTTATTTAAAACCAATTCAAATCTAATATTAAATTATTCCCATTTTTCAACAAAAAAGGTTTATGATGTTTTAATAAAAAAATAATAATTATAAGCTTTAAATCCGAAAGATTTCATTCATATTGATTGGTAGGGAATTCTAAATTAAACAAATAATCAATTAAGAAAAAGGTATACTAATTTTGTTGGTAAAAAAGATTTATTAGCGTTGAAATTTAGATAGCTTAAAAATTAAAAAAAATATTCAATTGACTCATCATAAATAATGCAGGCTTTTATATTAAAATAAAAACAAATATTTAATAAAAATTTGCAAAATAAAATAGAATCGTCATCTTCATAATTTTTTTCATAAATGTATGAAAAAAAAAAAATAAGTGGTTAGTTATAGGATAGGTTAAATAAATTAATATCTTTATATAATAAATATAAAGCATCAAAATATTATACATAGATAATAAATGGATCTTTAGCAAATCGTTTAAGATCCAATATACCAATTCAAAATATATTTTTTCTTTCTAAACTTTAATAATTTATGAAATAATTTTATTAAATTTGTTTAGATATAATCAAACTTCACAATGATATCTTTAAAAAAATATAAAATGTATTTTAATATTAATAAAAGTTATTAATAAAGTTAGAATAATCACTTTTTGATTAAGATAAAATCAAATTTACTTAATTAACATAGATTATCACTTAAAAAAAGAATTAAATTAATAATTTTTTGATGAATTTAGACAGTAATTAAATTAATAAACCAAATGAATAATAAAAATCAATTTAACTGAAATTAAAATAATAGCGCTAATTGAGGAGAGCAAAATAAAATTAAATTAGGGAAAATGCAAAAAAATAAAAAATATAAAGAGAAAAATAATTTTCTGATCGATTTTAACTCTAAAGAAGAAAATATTATTAAAAAAAATTATAATAATAAAATAAGAGAAATTTTATTAAAAATCTCAATTTTTAAAGTTAAAAAAATAATATAACAATTGAGTAAAAGAAAAATATTGCTAAATTTTAATAAAATTAAAAATAAAAGTTATAAAAGATAAAATTATAATAGATAATGAAAATGAAATAGAAAAAATAATAATAGTAATTAAAAAGGAAAAGCTTTTAAAAATAAAAAAAGTTATAATAATAAAGAAAAAAAAAGTAAAATTAGATATTAAGAAAAGTTTAAATATAAAAAAAAATTTAACAAAAGAGAATTGAATAAGAGCAAAAAAAGGAATAATTGAGAAAGAAAGAATAAGAAAAGAAATAATTAATAAGAAAACGTTTGTAATAACAAAAATTAAAATAAATAAGCAAAAGATAATAATAGCATAGAAAATAATTAATGAGAAAAGGATAATAAGACAGAAGAAAGGAATAATTAAGAAATAGATAAGAGTAAATAAAAAAATAGTAATTAAAAAAAAGACTAATTGAATAGCAAAAGCGGAAAATATTATAATAATAAATATAAAAAAAAAGATAATTATAAAAATAAAGAATGCGCATTTAGGAATAAAAGAAATAGAAATAAAGATTACGTATTTAATAATAAAAGAAATAAAAATAACGATTACGTAATTAATAATAAAAGAAATAAAAATAAAGAATACGTATTTAATAATTAAAGAAATAAAAATAAAGATTACGTATTTAATAATAAAAGAAATAAAAATAAAGAATACGTATTTAATAATAAAAGAAATAAAAATAAAGATTACGTATTTAATAATAAAAGAAATAAAAATAAAGAATACGTTTTTAATAATAGAAGAAATAGAAATAAAGATTACGTATTTAATAATAAAAGAAATAGAATTAAAGAATACGTATTTAGAAATAAAAGAAATAAAAATAAAGATTACGTATTTAATAATAAAAGAAATAAAAATAAAGAATACGTATTTAGGAATAAAAGAAGTAAAGTATTTAATAATAAAAGAAATAAAAATAATAAAAATAAAGAATACGTTATTTAGAATAGAAGGAGAAACATTAAAAAATAATAAAAAATCAAAGACTTGAATAAAAAAAACTTTAAGAATAATAATAATAATAAATGATGAAATAATTTTTAAGAAATTCTCAAATTTAAACCAAACCAAAGTCAAGAAAGCAAAGATAATTATAAATGGCGAGAAAGCAAGCTGGATTATAAGGTACACCAATTCACATAAAATTACCTTAACAACAAATTTAATAAAATTAATAATAATAGATAAATTATTAAGATGATTTCTAAAATGATAATCCTGAAATTGATATTCAAATAAATCCTATAGTAACTGCTAAATAATTAACTGAATATCATGAATATTTAAAAACAACGAAATATATTAAAAATCGTAAAATAAATTTAAATTAGTTAAATAATTTCAATACCATTCTTAATTTATTTATGGAATTTACAAATACTTAAAGATTATTTATTTTATAATAATATCTTTATTAAGAAATTTGTTAATGTGCATTTAGACATAATTAAAATTAAAATGTATAACCATAGCTTCTCTAAATTAAAACAAAAATTTATTAAATAATCTAAGAAACAGGAAGACCAATTTAAGCTTTCATGAGTTTAATATTTCCGGTAATTAAAACTCCTTGTTAATAGCTTAATATCATTTGGATTGAAGTTATTTTGGCTTAAAAAACAATAATTATATATTTATCAAAGTAAATTTAAAATTAATAACAAAATATGATTATTCAAATATTATTCTAAATAATAATGTTTTTATTTTAAACAGAAGAAATCCCATGGAATAATTAAATAAAAGTTCAAAAATCTTATAAATATTTTTAAAAATAAAAATAATATGTTAGGCTATCTTTATTATTATTTTAAAAATATTATGATTGTTAGATTTCAACTAAATAAAATGCAAAAACATTATTATAAAGATTATTTTTTGTAAACACTTCAATTATTTAAATTATACCACATATGTAATAATAATCTCAATTTTAGGCATTCAAGATTAATTTGGAATAAAAATTCATTAAAGAAAAATCAGTTGGCCTCTATTATAAAAAATTTTAGATACAATCAGATATGTAATAAATAATAAAAAAAAGTTACTAATAATTGAAAGACCAATTAAAAAAAAAAAAAGAAATTGTATTAGGTTTATTTGTCATTATTACAGATTAAATAATACCAATTTATATTAGTTGCCAAAAAATTTCCAATAAATATCATATAAATTTTTATATCTTTAATGACTCATAGGCTTGCTAGTAGATACTTCAATTACTAATAATGGGTTAAGTTAATTAATTTATTGTTTATAAGTAATATTGTAGGCATAATCTTATAAATCAACCGTAATAAATGGTGCTTCAGATGTGGGGTCATATAATTTCAAAGTTAAAATGTAGCCCTCTAAAATCAATGCTAATACTAAGCTATAGCTATTTGCCTTTTGTTATGTTGCTTAAAAATCAAGACTGAATAATTCACAATAAATAGATTTATTATGAAAATTGTTTATATTATTTTAATATTTATAAATGATTAGCCAAGAGATAAAAGCTAAATCCTTAGGATTTTTTCTGTAATTACTTTAATCTCAACTTAAAATAGAAAAATCTCTTTAAAATATAATGCTATCTAAATATCATTTTAAATCTTTTTATAAAATATTAGCTAATTAGAATAATTACATAGGCCCGTTAAATTTTCGAATATTTCTTTTAAAAAAAGGTAAGGATTTAAGTGACGATTAACTTTACTCGATATTTTCATTTTTTGATTTAAATAGGAAAGGTAAAATCAGTTTACCTTAATTTTCAATATGGTTTAGCAAAAAAAATCAGATATAATAATAAAATTTAAGAAATAACAATAATAATTATTGCTAATAATTGCTATAAAACCTTTTTATAACTTTACTTTAAGGATTTAAATTGCATTAAATTTGTAGATAATAATTGTTTATGTGTTAGGATTTTAGTATTCCTATTTTATTTCACCATATTGATTATCGATTATGTGGGTATATTAGTAAATATTAATTAAAAAAATTTTTAAGAGATAATGGAAAATTATTTGATTAAAAGAATATAAATAAAATTTTTGGAGCACTTAATCCTCTTAGAAAAAAAATAAATTTAGAAATTTTCAGTGAAATTTTAAATCCATTTTAAAAGGGATATTATGAATCTTTTAAAATGTGCTTGTAATAGCAAATACAAATAAACTAAGAGAAAAACAATTAAAAATACCAACATTAGCTTATTGCAAAAAGAATTTAATAAGAGCAATTTCAACTTTAAAAAGAAAAAGCTGATAGATTAAAAAAACTTGAAGATAAAAAGGCTTTCCATTAAAAACAAAAATTATAAATATTTATTTAATAAAAGCAAGCATATTAAAAGCGATAGCAAAGGAAGAATAAAATAAATGACGAATTGAATTCATATAAATTAGTAAAAAATCTTTAATAATCAGTTTAAAATCAACGAATCCAATTAAATTAAGAGAGAAAAAAAGGATAATAATTAAAAAAATGTGCTTATAAATAATAAATTGAAAGAGTTATAAGAAATTAGTAAATAAATGATATTTAGAAATAACGATAAAGATTTTGGAATTAAAAATTGGATAAATTAAATGCCAATCTATTAAAATAGCGTATTGATTTTACCCATCAGAGTAATAATTTGAGAATAATAGAAAAATAATTGGCCATGTCAAGAGAATTTTAAAACTAATTAAACAACAACAATTATTAATTAATTATGAAAAAAAGAAAGCATTATTGATAATGATAAATATTTATTGATTTATTATCATAATTTTTTAATGATTCCTTTAGAATCCTTTAATTATATTTAGCCATTGTTGTTTAATTTTATTTTATAGGGACCAATCCCCTCAAAATACTATTTCCATAAAACCACATCTTATCCTATTAACTGTAAACATCCAATAGGGTGTAAAAATAACTTTAATAAAGATTTAATTTGTAAATTAAGTTTTTTTGATATTTTTCGCTCTAAAAATAATTTATTGTTAAATATTTATAACTACCCATACTCGCTGATTATTAAGTAATGTTTTTTATTTTATGAAACTAACATTTAATTCTAAAGAAGTGAATCCCATTAATTTAATGTATCTACATTTTAGGAAAAATTTTACTTCTTACTACTAATACATTTCCCTGCTTTATATTTTACAATTTTTTATTTATTACCTTTAATTAATAATTTTACTTAACCTTGTAATAGTCCATTTATAAACATTCCTTATTAACAAATTTAATTTTTAATAAGCTTTCCATAACCCTCTCTGATATTTTTGTTAAAATTGCCTTAATAACATTAGCCATTCGGATAAAATTATTTTCCGAATCCATGTTTATTATTACAATACCATTATCCTTCATATATACATCCACTATTATAAATAAGTTTTCCGTACCCATGTCTCATCATATTTAATAATTAGCCTGTATAATTTCCTATTTTCATAAACAAATTATCAGTTTTTGACTTATTTAAGTTAAATTATATATTATCGATATCCTTTATAAAAATAGGATTAATTTAGTCATAATAAAAAAACAGAATTTCCTATTAATTGAAGTATGGGCATTGTTTTTTTCTGGAAAAGGTAATTTATGTCTATAATGTTTCGTTAGTTGATTTTATAATATGTTATTAGATAGGAGATTTTATCTTGTTTTCTTGAATAGGTGTCTTAAAATCTTTTTCTTTTTAATTTAAAACTTTTTCTTACTAATTTTATTTTAGTTAATTAAAATTCTGCTTGATATCTTTCTAAAATGAATTTTTTTTCTTTTAAATTATATCACATTTAAATCCTAAAATTCCAACAAACTAATCATTTATAAATAAATTGGCGTTCAGAGTTTGCCTAGGAGTTAAAAGTTAATCAACTAAAATAAATCCTACGCCAATTAACTATTGTTTTTAATTATAAGATTTTAACTTTATAAAGTCCTAAATTTAGGAAATTGGGAAATTGAGTATTTGCCTTTAATTTGAAAACTTATAAATATATTATTGAGAATTGTATTCAAATTTTATGTACTCACAATTTTATGATATTTCGAGTGCCAATATTAATTAAGAAATTTAGATACAAAATCTTTATCTTAGTTTTATATTTTAAAAAGTCAAATCAGAAGATACGTCTAATTGCAATTAGTTATTTTATAATTTTCCATAGATCTTAAGTTTAACAAAACTAACTTATATAAATCTGGAAATAGCTATTACTGATTCGCCAAGCATTTGTCTTTAATATTCTATTGTTATCTTGAGAAAAGCAGTTTGACCGTTTGTTTTTATTTATATTGGAAATTCAGCGTTTTTTATTCTATGATCTCCCAATCTTAAGTTAATTATAAATTCCTTTGTAAAGTTAGTAATGGAGATATTTTGTATGATTATTTTACCAGATATTTATAAATGTGTAAGAATAACTTTAGGCTTTAACTAATTATTTAGGCATCCCATGAATTAATAAAATATTATTTTCTTTGATCATTTCAATAATATTAAAATTTGAATGAGAAGAGTAAAAGTAAAAAATTTATCCGATGAAATCTATGATCTATAAGTTCTTCAAAACGTAATCTAATCATTAGATTCCAATTCCTTAGTTTAAGCTTAAACTCCAAGAAATTAGCAGAGTTCCTGTCTCCCGTCAACGCATCATTTACAAAGGTAAATTATTTTAGGACTCTAAACTCTTGTCTGATTATATACAGTAAGATGATATTGTTTTACATCTTGCTGCTAGGAATTAGTAACCACGATCTAATGACGTGTCTTCAAATTCGATAGTTAATTCCCCCCATATTCCACTAAATCATAATATAATACATATTAGTGCAATATCAGATGATGGGAGAAGTCCAGATTTGTCAGCTGTCTTAAGGAATTTCGGCATTCCAGTTAGAGGAAATCCATCACAACCTTCCCAACCTTCACCAATACAACCTCAAACACAACCTACTTTACAGCCTAGCATTCCTTCATCTACGCACTAAAGAGGAGTATTATCAGATATTCCATTTTCCTTTAATTTTCCTCTTCCGATTTTTCAAATGGTGCCAACTCAATCTCAACACCAACAATCGCAAGTATTATAACCCTCACGTTAATAAAGAGTTGAAATGATTCGAACTATAATATTACCTAACTAACAACTTTTTAGATTGGGATAGTGGACAAATTTAATGAATGGACCACATGCATACTTTCCAGGACCTCCACTTCCGGTAGGTCAACGATAACTATCTTAAACTTTGGGAAGTTTCCTAAATAACTATTGCTTTTCAATTACAAGAATATTACCTTATATTAGTCGTTTGAGTTAATTATTAAATAGATAAAGATTGATGACAAATTCTATTCACAGAAGTCAAACTCAATAATTATCAAATTAAATAAGCAAAGCCCTTAGATTATTAATTAATTGCACATAACCAATAATACCTATTTTTTAAAATTTATAACTTGGTCCAATGATTGGAAATGTTAGAATTTCAGATAGAAGAAGAACACAATTGAATAGTTAGAATTTATCTCGTCATTCATCGATTCAAGAAACGACTAATTAAACTGTTACTTTAGATATTAAAAATAAATAATAATAAGTAAACTAGGTAAAATAAACAGCTTAACGTAACATTTAAAGTCGGACTTAATCGCAAGCAAAAAAAATATAGCCTTTTAATTTTATGAATTTGTTAAGTCAGTTTCCTCCTTAATTACTTAATAATTCATTAAACGTCCCTGTTAAGTAATTATTAAAAGATCAAAACATACTACAATAAACTTTAAATTTGTTTAATTTTTTGAAAGCAGCGGATTTGATTTCTATGATAACATTAGGAAAAGTTGATTTTATTTAAAACAACCTCAGAACCCTCAAAATTAATTTATAGGCACTGCTAGATAAATATGGGGATTATCAATAATTAAGTAAAATATTGGCACAATAAATTCAAAAAATATTTTTCCCTTTGTCGTTAAATTAAATAGCTATATAAGGGTTTTAACCAAGCCAAGTCGCTTTAGATTGTTTATAATCATAAATCATCAAGATTTTAAATCTAATATAAAAGGGAAATACTTAAGCAATTAAATTAGGCATATTAAATGCTTTGGGATTGACTATTTAAAATGTTATTGAAGGACTTTAAAATTAAATGTAATCATATCAATAAAAATTGACAGATTCAATTAAATAAAGCATTTCTAATGTCATAGGAGACACTGGAATTTTTATATTTGCAATTTTAAGTCCATTAATCAAAAAAATAATTGGCCAATTGTATCAAAAATATCTGATGAACAATAAGGGTGGCGAGTAAATTTAAGAAATTATTTCCTAAATATAAAATAAAAGTTTGATTGATAAATAAGAGCTTCAAAGACTCTCAAATACTAAGCTTAGCAAATCATATACAGGAAAATAGTGAAATCAGTATTTAAATGTATCAATTCATTCATTTAATTCAAATTTTATTTCATTAGTTTATGGATCTCTAATAGCTTGCATCAAATTTAAAGTCTACCATAAAACCAGCTAATTGGCATCAAACTACGATTTTAGAGTCTTATTTTCGAACTGTTAGTAATAAGCCTTGCTATTTTTAAGCACTCTTAAAAATAGTAAATTCAAATTGTGATACAAGCATAGCTGCTGCTGTGCAGCTAAATTCATATTTGAGGTTGAAATCAGGTAAAGCTAGTGCTTAATAGAGAAGGATGTATGCAGAGTCGTTATATAATTGCATTGTTGAAAAATCTATCTAATTTAAAATAAAAAAGCATATTATGTTCGCACTTCAATATCTAATTTATGTAGATAGTTCTTTATAAATTCAAAAAGCATTAAAGATTAAAATTAGTTAACTGGCTATTATTTAGAAATACTAAGCTGTTTGCGTGTTAATTCAAGCTTTAATTAGTTCGCAGGTAAATCAATCAATACAAATTAATAATTTGCAGGACTTTAGCCTTTTATTAGATAAATTTTTTTACATAGTAATAAATAAAAATTGTTGGGATGATCTAAAGTTAATATTAGAAACTATAAGAATAATAGCTAGCAAAATATTTTTGAGTCGTTCATTATAAACTATTAAAACTCTAATATTCAAAACATCGATTTTAATTTCTATTAAAAATATATTGTTGGACTAAAAAGGCCCAGCTTGTCTATTAAACAATGTTATTTCAGGAAGCAAATAATTATGTATTTCTATATTATTATAAATTTTATATTCTTTGAAATAAATCAAATTTTTAAATTAATCGGAAAAATAGTTCATTAAATAAATATTTACTCCGATCATAATGTCAATTGTCAATATGTATAAATTATTTCAAAAGCCTTCTGTTTAAAATGATAATCTTATCATTTTGTTATCAAAACTATGCGGAATTCAATTATTTTACTAGGATTTTTGTACTTTATCATAGTCTATTTTATTCAATATTATTATTCCAAGGTTGAAAACTAATGATTTCTAAAAATAATTGATTACTCAAGATCCTAAAAAATTTGTTAATCTATCGATCAATTTAGTAAATAGCCATTCGGATATCCCGAATGATAAAAGCTAATTTATAAAACTATTTTAAGTACTAGTGGACAGTATTCATGGCTTATCCTATAAGATTGCTTCATTTTCTATTTAAATTCTATTTAACACATGTTTGGGTCAGCCTATATCAAGTTAATATCAATTTCTAGACTTTCAAAGATTTGATTTATAAACAAAGATTTAAATAAGCTTTACGATTTTAACAATTTTGAATTATAAATTAGCAAAACGAAAAGATATAATAGAAAAATATTAATAATTGCTGATCGAAATATTACCAAATTTTCAAAACTTTGCTTCATAGATTATAATTTTACGGTTTTTAATATTTTTTAATTTTTATTCTGAAAGTTTATTTTTGAATAAAAATCCCTTTTATTATTACTTCACTGATCTACTTGCTACTGCAAAGTCAAATGCTATTAAATTGATGGTTATATAATTATTATCAAACTTCTTTTAAGACTAATCTCTAATTTAAAAATATAAGTAATAATCCTAAGCCACTTTATTAATTTTATTAAGGTTAATGGAAATATAAGAACAACCATCTGAACTATACTAATTAATTAATTTATTAATAAGGTCCTATAAAAATAGTTACACCAAATAAATTATAAATAAAGTGCTTGTAGTGACTGTCAACTAATTAAATAAACAAAATGGATTAGTAATTAATAATTAAGTATAAAATTCATTAATTTTATATAAATTATGTCATATAATTTAATAAATTTTATAGCATTAATAACTAATTCGAAAAAATTATTAAATTATTATATCTTTATTAAAGCCTTTGGTTATGTCTTTATCTAATCCTCAAAAAATAATTTATTATTAGTAAATTATTAAATTTGTAGATCTTTTGATTAGAAATTCTTTCTGCCTTAATCCCTTAGCATTCTAATTATTTTATAATTTCTAATTAATATTTACTTTTCAAAATTAATAACTGGGATAATTATTTTAATTCATAATTCTTTTTATATATTACGGTAAAAAGAGTAATTCATAGAACTAGAAAATTTCGACAACTATAATTAATAATGTTTTAAAAACTTTAAAAAAATATTAAAATCAATTTTTCAATTTAATTTAAGGATTATTAGTTTTATAGTTATTACTTATATAATGGTCAAATGTTATAAGCTAAGAAAACCTAAAAGACATAGCATGGTATTGTAGATTTTATTATTCCCATGATGTTCCTTAGTTTGCCTAATCAAGTAAAATTAAACCAAAAGTGGATTGCATTTTTTTATTAGTAATTAACATCAAACTCGATATCTTATATTATTAGGACTACTAAAAAGTATTGATTAATATTCTAAACGATCTAGATATTATTCGTGATCCATTTGATTGTAAAATCTTAACTTTCAGTTTGTCACAGCTTATTAGGAACTCTTTTAAGTAAATAATAATGATAAGGATGATTAGAAAAGTGGTAAATTGTTTAATAATCTTAAAGCAACCTAAATTTAATATAATTTGTTATAAGTCCTAAATTTAGTTTGAATAGTAAGATTAGCATTAAAACAATTATGATAAAATAATGGCCAAAATAAAGTGTTCACTTCTAAATTAAGATTAATTTTAATATTTTAGAAATTCTCTTTAGTTTATAAAAGAAGGACCTGATAGTAAATGCTTGCAAAATTAAATTGTAGGTAAAGATTTATAAAATCTAAATTAAGTCCTTCAATTTAAGAGATTTAAATTCGGATAAAAACAAGTTGTTCGCAAAATTTTTAGAGTTTTAAAATAATGAAATCTAATTTTTTTTTGATACTATTTATAAATAAAATGACTTGGTACGGATATGGATACAACACTTTATCAAATGGTCACAGGGGATATGGCGGACCAGTGTCCAATAATTGGCACTGGCACGGAGGTTATCATCCTTCCTATTATCCATATTCCAATTGGAGCTCATATGGAGGATCTTATGGAAGATTCAATGCCGGAAATTGGGGGGATTGGGGATTAGGATCAAGACAATCATACGCAGGAGGACTTAGAAATTCACTTAGTAGATTACATCTCGACCGCTCTATAGATGGATATCTATCTCGATATTGAATAAAAATTTTCTCATAGGTTTTTATAAATAACAAAATATATGTCATGCATTTTCATGTAGGATTTTCTTTTTACACTTATTCAATCTTGAATCATTATGTATGTATATTGAATTTTAAGATTAAATTCAATAACAAAAAATGATATTTATAATAAAATTTAGGATGTTGAATATTTTCTTTATAAGCAGGATAAAATAAAATTTTTAGTAATAATGGACGAGTCTATTAAAAAATTTTTTCAAATCTTTGAAGAATTTTCACAAGAGCCATTTTATAATCTTGCACTACATCAAATTATTCAAATATTATAAGAACACCCGATATTGCTTCCTAAAGTACTTGGACTATCAGCTCATTTAATGCATTCCTCTAAAAAGGATGCTACTCATAGACTAAAACATCGCCAACTTTTTAGTGTATTGATATAGCGAAGTCTTTAGATATTTAATAAAAATATACAAAATTTTCTTATCGACGAATCAAATTAAATGTATAATATATTTAGCTTTAGAAGGGTATAAGATGCATGCAAAAAATAATAAATAATAAATGAGAAATTGTCAAGGTTGTAAAAATTAAGATTTTCTAAATGCAAGTCATTTTAATTATAACTTGATTAGCTAATTAAGAATTAAGTTTTAGGTCGTGGATTAATTTACACATCAGTTGAAGAATCTCAATTGGCTAAGGATTAATAATAATTTTTTAAGAAACTAAATGACATGTAAATTTTGAACGATAAATTATTTTCAGGAAGCCTAATTCCTTAGTAATAAGGACCTTAGTATATATCAAAATTAAAAACACAATATTATAATTAATAATTTTTCAGATAACCTCATTAATCAAATTTTCTATTATTAATTTAAAACCCTTTCAATTTGATACTTTAGCAAGCGCTTACAGATTGTTTAGATAAAAATTGGGAAATTCGTCATTCAGGAATTATGATTTTAAGAGCATTTATAATTGCTAATAATCATTGGATTGGATTTAATAAAATTCTTTAAGGTGCTTGCTGGAGCTAATTAAAACTCAAATTGACAAAATCACTAAATGATTGGAGATCCCAAAAATAATCATTTGATATAGTAGAAGATATAGTTTCAAGATGCTTAATAATTATAGCTATTGATAAATTTGTTGATTATCAAGGATAGAAAAGTAATATCTTAGTAAGATAAATAACAAATTAAATTCTCAGTCAATGCATTTGTAAATAAAAAATATTTCATTTTTATAATATTGGATAAACTGTTTTAATAAAGATATAATAACTGCTGTAAATATCAAAAAAAATCGACGGGAAAGGTTGGGAAATTAGGCAAAGTGTCTTCAACCTGTTAAGCAAGTCTATTAAAAATCCTTCATTTTGTTAAACATTATTTCTCCGATTTTAAAATTTCTTTTTAGAATTTCTTCGTTAAGATTAAGTTGATGATGTAATTGTACACATATGCTAATGCATTAATCCTGCATTGACAGAACTTCATTAAATAAACAATTAATAACAGTTCTAATTAAAAATATGGTAATTACTTAAAAGCTCAGATGATATAACATATGCAACTTCTTTGCTATTATTATTAGCGATGAAATTAGGTTCAAGAAATAAAAAAATTTAAAGTTAAGAAAAAATATACCTAAAAATAAATATTCTTCAAAAGCATTTTTAAAATAAAGTAAAATCGGTAAAAATTTAAACCTTTTAATTATTATTTTCTTTAATAAAAAAACTTAACCCTTCCGATACAGAACTAAAAGATATCAAACTATGCAATGATACTTTTCCACTTTAAAAAACTTTAATTCTTTTAATTCAAAAGTATATGATTTAATAAAATAGCAAGATTCAATAGGTATTGGAAATTTTAATAAATCGTTTATGGGATTTACTTACTTAAAAATCAAAGAAGACTATTAATAATTTTTTTCTAAACATTTTAAATTAATTAATGACTACGCAGTAATTAATAGAAAAATATTTCCTATACTTTTAATTTTCAGGAAATATCCACAAATACGGATTTAATAAATCTTAGCCTTTCTAATCCATAGCTTATGTAGGCGTTATGCGAAGTATTAATTTATCTTCAGTATTATATTTTGATTCATGTAATCTAAAAACTTAAAATCACTCTATTATCTTAAACCAAATATTAAACAAAAAATGCATAATTGATTAAACTCAAATTAAATAATTTCTTTAATTGAATCACATGAAAGCTAATTTACCATAATTGAAAGTTTTTATTAAAAGAATTAATTCATAGTGCATGATACTTAGTTAAAGCCATAAGATAAACATTCCTTAAAACGGACTAAATCCTTTATTATATTAAAGTATATATAAATAATTAAGCATATCAAATCCTAATGGAAAAAATTAAAGGAAATTACTGTAATTAATTTAAAACTTTGAAGACTTAAGTAGAAAATTTATGGGTGCATTTAAGGCCTCAGTTTCGTGTATATATTTAAATCAAAGAATTTCTAAACGAGCTAAAATTTAAAATTTAAATAACGTTATTAAACCCTTGACTTATATAATAAATAATTAAAAATTTAGTAAAATATCCATTTTAGTGGGTTAAACTCTATGTATTTTACTTGCATACCAATCCTTAAATTCTATCTAATTTTATAAAAAATTTAACAATAAATTACTATCTTGCATTTCCATTAAATATTCTAGATAAAAACCTCAAGTAAAACCAGCGTCTGATTAAGTAAATAGGTATTCTTCAAAATATCAAGCTTTTCGTAAAATGCTAGAGCGATTAACAATAAAACATCCTGATTGGTTTAATGATAATATGCCTTTTATTTGCGATGGGCTTCTACAGATAGGTCTTTAACAAAAATCTTTAACTTTGATCAATATTTGTTTGGGGATGAAATCATTTAATAAAAGTTTTGGCGCATGGCTTTTAAAGATAATAAATATATTTAAGATAAATTACAAAAAATTTGAAGATTTAAAATATTTTTAAAAAATATTGAACCGACTTTTAATATGTTAATCAAAACTAGACATATAAATTAAGCCAATGTTCTAATAAGTAATAGAACTTTTCTGCATTTTAATCTAAAATAAGTCGATTCCCGCTTTTAGAGTTTTTAGAAATTGTGTTTAAAATTCTCAGCCACAACTAATTCCTCATTTACCCAAATTTGTAATGGTAACTGTAAAATCTCTCGCAAGCGAAATTTAATAAATTCAATCAATAGCTCTTCGAACTTTAGGAAATATAATGACTTGCCATCTACTTTTGCCTCCAAATAAACAAGCAACCGAAAGATAAAAATAAAGTCGAAAATTTATAAATTATTTAACAAACCCTTAAGCTTTTTAAACTAAGGCAATATAAATTGTCGAAAAATCAGGTTATACACTAAGAGATTATCAAAAATAAGGTGTAAGATGGATTTCTTTTCTGTGCTAATATAATTTGAATGGAGCTTTATGCGATTAGATGGGATTAGGTAAGACTATACAAGCTTTAGCTGTTTTGAATTATCAACATTTGGTGCAGTGTAATAAAATATCATTAATAATTTGCCCTCCCACATTAATTTATCATTGGCAATCATAACAATTAAAATATTTTAAAGGGTTATAAATTAAAGTAATTATTTTTTTAGATTAATAGCAGTAAATTAATAGATAGGCTATCTACATAACATCTTACAATTTTATTGTAAAATCTTAAAAGCTGAAAAAATAAAACTATTTATTTCTAATTTTAGACTAAGGTCATGCAATTAGAAATTATAAAACCAAAATTTCAAAAACTTGTAAAACTTTGAAAGCTCAGCATAAAATTATTTTATCAGGAACTCCTATACAGAACAACTTGCTTTAACTATGGAGCATCTTTTAATTTTTAATGAAAGGTTACTTGGGGGATTAAGAATACTTTAAAAAACATTATAATAAATTGTTCAAAGCGAACATAGTTAATTTTAATGAAGATAAACTATTATTCGGATAATAACAGCGGATAAAACTTTAAACACTCCATAAAAAAATCACTCCCTTTATCCTAAGGAGAAGAAAAGTTGATGTATTGAAAGAAATTCCTTAAAAAATTATTCAAGACTTTTAATGTATACTTACTCCTTAACAATAATAAATTTATAATTAATTTCAAAATAAATAACTAGTAAATTATAAAAAATAAAATATTATATCGCTAATAAATAAAATGAGACAAACGGTCAATCACCCCCACCTTGTAAATCCTCTAATACCCAAAAATTATAATTTATCAGGAAAGATGATCGCATTAGTATAGATATTAAGCCAACTGGGCTGGTAAAACTCTATATAATCGAAAAAAGTGGTTATTTTTAGTCAGCAAAATTCCTTATTGAATCTTATTGCAGAAGAAGTGCTATAAAAAAAATTTAAGTATGCTTAATATTTATTCTTAACTTCATAGCTATCTTATTAAAATAGATTTAAAATATCTTAGTAATTCAATAATAATCTATCAATACGTGTTCTCTTGGTAGGATCCAAGATCGGTTCACACGGAATTAATCTATGCAAAGCCAGTATAGTTATAATGTATGACCATTCTTACAATCCCTGCTAGGACCAACAAGCTATGGATAGAGCTCATCGAATAGGGCAAAAACAAACACTTATTGTTTATAGATTGATAACCAAAAATACCCTTTAGTAAAATTTGATGTGCTACCAAAGATTTAAAACTTTACTAGCTAATTCTATAGTAAATATAGATAATACCTCAATAAACAACCTTTTAGAAGCCTAGTGGGCTTTTTCTGCTATATAATAAATTAAAAAGGTCTAAAAGAGTTAACGAAGTCTAGGGGCATACAATAAATTGCTTTCATAAATTAGCGGATAAATTATAGATGGTGAGGCTTTTTTAAATCCATATAGTTGATTTATTATTATAATGCACACGTAGAATCACAATACCCTTCATGAGCTTTTAGCTTCAAATCTTAAGTGGATATTCGTTGGCGGAAAAGGAGGAGTCGGAAAAACAACCACTAGCAGTTCTATAAGTGTATTACTCGCTTAGAGTGGAAAAAAAACTTTAATTGTTTCTACTGATCCGGCTCATAACCTATCTGATTGTTTCAAATAAAAGATAGGAAGCAATCCTACAAAGGTTCCTGATATATAAAATCTATGGGCTATGTAGATAGACCCTAAGAATGATCTTGAAAGTAAATAATTTTAATTGCCATTCCTTAAAAAGGATGAGGGGGAAGGAGCAAAAGTAATATTGAAAGAATTAATAAGCAGCGCTCCTGGAATCGATTAAGCAATATCTTTTAGTACATTAATAAGTACAATATAAAAGCTAAAATTTGATATAATTGTGTTTGATACAGCCCCAACAGGTCATACTCTCAGATTTTTAAATTTCCCGAATATAATTGAAAAAGGAATGGAACAGTTATTAAGTTTCAAAACTAAATTTGGGAGTTTGTTCAAACCATTGGAAATGTTGTTTTCAAATGAGTAGTAATTTGGTTTAAATATTGAGAGGATATTCAAAGGAATTTAAAGCATGAAAGAGGTCGCTAGTAAAGTGAATCAACAGATGAAAGATCCAAATCTTACTCAGTTTGTTGCTGTTTGCATTCCAGAGTTTCTATCTTTTTACTAAACAGATAGATTAGTCTAACAACTTACAAAATTTTAAATTTAAATATCTACAATAATTGTCAACCAAGTAATATCTCCATGTTCCTAATGTAAACTTTGTAATTCAAGAGCTAAAATGCAAGACAAATATTTGAAACAGATATTCGAACTTTATGATTTATTCAACATAATAGTACAATATCTTTAGGAGGATGAGGTGACTGGCATTTAAAGGCTTAAAAAATTCGGAAAGGGATTATTGGTTTAGAAGCGAGGCCCCTTAATGTGATCAATAAATTCATCTTTTTGAAGATTTTTTCTTTTTTAATTATATTGTTGACTACTCATTAGCAAATTTATCAGATAATATCTTGCAAATATCATTCAATCGTCGCTGTTGTTATTCTCCTTATTGCAAACGCTTTTGTACGAATTGGATAAGCTATTTATCTTATAGTACTCCATTAACAAATTATTCATATCTAATTTATTTACTGTTTAAAAATTATTAAATACTATCTTGGTCAACCATTATAAAAGTCGGAGGATAAGTGTCAGTTAAATCGATGAAAACATTAGCAATTATATTAAAAGGGAGTTTTGATGACTTAGAATTTAAATAAAACTACTTTATATTTTTATAAAGTTAAAGAGCAGGTGCTGGTGTTATTTTACCTACAAATTGAAGAAATTCCTAGTATATTAAATGGACAAATAAGCCCTTAATAAATAATTTACAACATATTTTTTTATCTGACATTATATCCTATGATCCTTTATCCGATGTTTTAATAATTCGTAATGTTTAAGTGATTAATTCTTTAGGAAAATCACTGCATAGTAATTTGAAGAGTTGATAAAAATCAATCAATGAACGTTGTTGACCCTACTAATCTAGATCAAATATCTTAACCGCATTTACTAAAAAGAGTGTTTTATAGGTTTAATATCTATTAAAATTTCGAAATGCTTGTAAAAGTACATGCTATCCTTTTGAATTTTGTTGTAAAAATTCTTTTAATATATTGTTAGCGTTGAGATTATTGCGTCTAAGCAAAAGTTTAGTAGAATCCCCTAGTAATAATGATATTTATTGTGTGATCGAATATCGCGAAGCTTCAATCGGAAGATTTAAAAATTTTGGTCCTATATATATGAGTTTTTTTGCATTCAATTAAATCATTAATGTTAGTAAATCACATAATTTCAAGGACCAATTTAAAATCACCTAATAAAATTCAGGGTAGGACTAAACAACAGAATGATAAATCCATGACTTAATCTTAATTAAAGCGCATTGACGAAATTATTTAAAAAAGTAACAAAAAGTTTTCAGGTTAACTTAATGAGATAAAGAAAGCCGTATTCAGCAGATTAACAATGTTAGATTATATGGCGTTATACATAATAAATCATATAAAGCAGCTATAAAAATAAGATAATGATATGCAAAAGATTAAATAGACTATCAATTAGCTGCGTAAGTCTCTTATTAATGCATCAATAAATTAGGTATAACTCAGTTAAAAGAGAAGGAATAACTAGCAATTAAGACTCAAGAATTAGATTCTTAAATTTAGAGAAGCTTCTATGCGTTAGGTTCTTGTTAGCCGAAACAAAGATATGACTGAACTTCATTAGAAATATAAAAATTTAGAGAATGTAATTACAAGAATGAACATCGAACGTACAAATCATAAAAATTAGATTATGAAATTGAATGCGACTGTTTAAAAACTCTAAAGAAGAATTTAACGCCTAAAGGATAGCTAACCCAGTATTAAAGGAGGCAACAAAATACAAACAACCCTGTTTTAATTAATTAAATAAAATGATCTGAATAAAAAAAAATAGATCGAATACAATAAGACCATCTCCAAACTCAATTCTGACATTATTCAAATCAGAAATAATTCAAAAATCATACTAGATAGGCTAGAGTCCGTTAAACTAAGGAAAGGGCTTTCACTTGCTGAAGATGAAGATAATCCTTCACTCGGATTCTCTTTAGATAATCTAGAGTTGAGCTATTAATTAAAATTTAGAAATACTAACCAATCTTATTCTTAAATTATTGGGAGCTTGACTCAGATGGGAACCTAAAAATTTGTGGATAGTTATTATAAATCACATTATAATTAAGATCAAAAACTTCATACCCTCAAATTTTTTATAAATCAATTCATTAATAATAAACAGTTTTCTCTTGATCTCAATACTCTTTTTATAGATCTATTTAAAATATCGTAGTGTCCTGACATTCCCTCTATTATGCGAAGAGTTGCAACTTAAGGTTATGAAGTATTTCGCTCGGATCGTTGCCATTTCTGGTCAGTCGATAATAAAACAGGGATAATCTATACATATAATAGTTCTTCAAATTAAACAAGAGCCCTTTCCAATAATGGTCTTTTTAAGAAGATGTTTAAATAGCAATGCGCAATAAGACATTATTAACAAAATTAGACTTTGGTTTGCGAATAGATCAGTAAGAATCATTAATTGGTGCGAAGTGCAAGAACACTTTTAGTTCCATTAAAAAATCGTAAAGGAAGCATAATCGCATTTTTATAACTGAGCAAAATAAAAGAAGTATGTCCATAGATTGAGTATTATGCCTTGATATTGGTTAAATTTATAAAGATGCTATTAGAAATTAAACTATAAAATGCCCTACTTAAAAAGAACATTAAGCTATCTGAAAACTATCTCTAGAATTTTGTGTTCATCAATTCGACTAATCATCGTGCCGATATGGTTATACGAACTAAGAAAGTTGCACTTTAATTATTTGATATTCAGTAACTCTAAATACTCTTCGTAGATCACAGAACACGCACCTTTATTAGAACCGATTCTAATTATCCCTTCAAATTGCATCGAATTTAGTATAGCAGAGGAATTTCAGGCTAATGCTTTAGAACAAGAAGTTCTTTTTTATGTCCGAATAGCCTAAATCACCCTAAGTTTAATAGCGAGGTTGATTTAGTTAGTGTGAGGCCTGTAAATTATATCCTTGTTTTTGATTAATAATAAAATAATAAGCTAATATCTGGAACACAAGAAAGCAAAGTTATAGGCATAATACAAGTTGCTAAACTTAAAAAATCTCCTAAATAATAAGATTAAGATGACTAAATCTACAGGACAGGTGAAAGAGGGTTTATTCGTTAGGATTAGACTATAGAAAAGTTAACGCAATTGGTAACCATGACTTTGAGGGCAAGAAAGAACAACTGGAAATAGTGAGTTTAAATTGATTTTTAATAAATTGAATGTGTAATAATCAAGAATTACCTTAAATACAGCAAATATCATGAAATCACTCCTCTGATTCCTAGTACTATTTTGCCTCGTTATAATCCCAGCTCTTTACTCAATATTCTTATGGCAGGATTTTCTATTTTATTTTGATTTTTGGCCTATTTCAATTACTATTTCTTAATTTAGCCAGCGACTACTGAAATGCTTTAGCAAATTGCCTAGAGGCGTTTTTCCCCGACTTTTTGAAGCTATAAAGTTATCGCATCATCTTTAAGTTTTATCATCTATTTCAGTCCTACTTTCTTTAAATCTGAGTTCTTTATTAAAAATGGATGATTTAGAAGCTATATTAAATTCAGCCGTTATGAAGGGTTTATCTTTAAGCATCCACATAAAAAGCTATGGAATTAAAAAGAGTAAGGTTATATCAATTGGCTCAAATTTAGATTAACTCTTTTAGTTCCATTAGGATAGCCTCTAATTAAAGCTTAGCTGTGCAACAGACAGCATAAATTTTTTTTTTTCATTTTAGAAAGTAAAATTGCATTAGAAAACAATTTCTCAAATTACTAGCATATTTAAAAACTTCCTAATCCTGAAAGTAAACTTATGAGTCCCAATTTAAATATCTAGCTCCTTAAATAGTCTCCCTATGCATAATCTTAGGTCCATATATTTCCCCAACGCACATCAGAAGGGATACCATGGAGGTGTCCTTTTAATTTTTTGGATAAACCCAATGACAATTTTACTCTGCCGTCTTGATTAAATAGTATCTGAGTAGGACTGAGGGCGTCATAAATGATTTTTTGATGGATAGAAATTTCTAATGCTTATAAAATTTGAGCTATCATCTGTCTAATAGCCTTCTATGGCAATGAGCATACACTTCTTAAAAGTTAATCTAAAGAACCTCCTTAAGCGTATTACATAAAGAGAGTTACAGTTCTCTAAGGCTGGCCCCAAAACGGCACAATTACTTTCAAAAAATGTTATTAATTGTCTATTTTTTTCCAACAACCAATCACCCACTCTTTTAGAATATCTAGCATTATTTTATTACTAAAAGGTTGTTATTTTGCAGCCATCACTGAAAATGAAGGAAAATTGAACATTTTTTTTATTAAACCAGACCTTGCTTATCGCTTTATAATTCCCACAGTGATAGATTCTTAACGCTTAGGAAGAGATAAAAGTTGTGCTTTATTTTGCATTAATTGACTTACCACTTATAAGGATAGATCGGGAATTTTACTTATTTCCTCAGTACATAACTAAGCTTCGATTAAATATTTTCTGTAAGATTTGAATGGATTTTTTGATTTAGATTTTTCCCCTTAAGATTTTTTTTTTGAATCAGGATTTAAAGGAGCTCTCAGCTATGCAGGCAATTTATTGCTTACAACAATTTTGACTTTCGGTTGCTACATTATTTATTTCAAACTTTTAATCAATTCACCAACATATCGTCAATCCACCATTACTGATTACTTGCTCTAAATTTTATGAGCCTTCAATTTTCTTTACTTAAAATTGTTCTCCTTAACGCCCTAAATTGCCGTGCTCGTTCCATCCCCAAGAAAAAATTCCTTATTTATTTATACAATAATTAGATTAAGATCCACAAACTACTTTATCAAATACATTTTTATTATAAATTTAGCCTGGCATTAGATTGGCTAGTTGACCAAAGTCGTTTTTACCATAACATTCCACAAATCCATTCAAATTAATGATAATAGAGTGTCTCCATCCACAGCTGAAATCTTTTACATTTTATTTAATTAGAAACGGTTGCTTGTATATCTTTTGTGCGCCGATCAGTTGCCCATTTTTATTGTCCCCTAAGCTTGTAAATATATAACGCGAACAACTTGTGATTTTTCAATAAGATGAGAGTGAAATTTAAGCCTGAATCGACTTTTTTAATTTATTAGTCAAATTATGCCACTAGTTTTATATAATTTATGGAGTTAGGACAACTCAATTAATATTTTGAAGAATCTCCGCATCCAAATAGAATATTCCTTTAAATAAAGAAAGATCTTCTAATTCCGCAAACACATTTCGGGATGAACTGTGCTTATAATTAAACAGGTTCCTTGAACAATTTCCTGCTGAAAGGTTGAGCTAATTCACCATGAGCATTATTTCCATATCCGTAAAGCTTTAGCGATTGAGATTTAAAAATAATATGTTACCATCCGCAACTGAGCTAAATTACATTACATGCTATTTTTTTGAAAATAGGAATCCCTTTCTGGTAAAAAGGTTAGAATTATATATTTCCATGTAATATTAGCTATTTATATTTGCTCAAGATAGCAAGATACTGTCCACCGATTCCTAGATTTAAAGGAATTACAGGCAGTTCATAAGATGTTAGTTTGGGCTGGTCTCTCTAAGCAAGTGGAATAAACTATGAGGAACCAGCAAAATAGATATTGAATTTCATTGTAATTCAATGATTTGGATAGTAACACAGCTGATAATTTCAATGTGTTTATTGCTATTCCTAGCCGTCAACTTATAATAGCTTTCCATCTGTCAAAGAAGATTGATTTATCTCACAGCCACTCTGTTCCTAGTTGGGGTGGAATTCTCTTCTCTTGGCGTGAATTACATAGTTTATAGATATAAGATGGTGTGGTTAGGAATTTTTTTTACCATAATGATAATAATCGTAATGATTGTTAATGTGTTGGACAAACAAGAATGTGCTTTGTTATAGAACGGATCGAGCTGGATCAATCTACTTACCTATATCCAATTATTAGTTGGAATCACTAACATTCTGCTCGGATTAATGTATGTAATAACATCAATTTAAAATTGCTGCTAATGATTATTTTTCACAATATGAAATACTTGCCCTGCCTCTAATAGCATTGCAGCTGGGCATTGAAAAATATTTATAACATTTTTTCATGCTCAACGAAATGAGGCTCTTACATTTACCTGCAGTCATACTCCTCCATAAATTTGAGCTATAACTATTATTGATGTGGCAGAACTCCAGCTTTTGTGACATTAACGTTGCGATGTTCTAGAATAAAGGGTAGAACTTTAAGCTTACTGAATGTTTAACTGTCGCTAGTGAGAGAGTATTTAGCCCAGTTATTTTGAGAATTATCGTCATCTTTCTTTTAGCACTTATACTAGACCTAAGCCCAGGGATTTATTGAACTATTATTGCCAGCCCTCTTTATTTTAACTTCATTAATCACTCTTGACTTAGCCAAAGAACGAGAGTCCTCTTTTCGTAAATTACTAGACTTCTACACGCTTTTTGAATGAAGAACCTCAGATTCTAGAGTGGACTGCTTGTAATTTTTGCTGATGAAGTACGAGGAATAACTAACGTTGATTTTAGGGCCGCTGATTATTAAGTGCTTTGGAAGTCCTTTTACTATTTCTTTGATTTATTTTTTTGAAAAATCATCATCGGATAATCCAAAATTAATGATTAGAACTCGTCTGATATCGCAAGGGCCTAGATGAATGCAGTCAACAGTTTTCATTTAGGTGGCAAAAATTACGGCAAAACTTCGTATATCTATGCATAGATTAATCCATTCTCCGAATCGAAATGTTGAAGAGGGGAGTTTTAGGAAAAAGTGCTTTTTCTAAACCTTTTCAGTATTCCCCACAAAAATAATTCTGCGTTTGGTTTTATTGTTGTCTGAAAAGCCTATCTACAATACAAATTACTTTTAGTTATCAACTTGAATTTGCAGCAGTAAAAACCCTAATCCGATTCCGAGTTCCTTGCGCTCTTCTCTGGGAAGACAAAGCCTATTTTATTTGCCTTTGATTGATACCACTGGTGACTTAAGTTTTGCACTATTGAAAAATTAAACCGATGCATTATTTTGGAAACGAAATCTTGGGGATGGCTTGGTCAAATCTTTGGCAACTTGTGAAAAAAAAACTTTTAGAATCAAAAAGCTCGATGATTTCATTGTTATACATGTTATAAGATCACTAATTCATCCCTCTGAAAACAATCCCAACGGATTGAGTAAATTTAACGAGACATTGCTAAAATTAGAATCTATCCATTTTGAATTTGGGGGGACGACTTAAATTGTTGAAGCAAAAGCTTAGCATTTCTGCAGAAAGACTCTTGCTTAAAATTTCCTTATCTTACATTTAAATATGGGAAATACTTAGAAAACATCAAGTGATTTTGTTGTCTAAGAGTGGACTTAGTTATATAGACTTCCTGATAGGGTGGTCTATAAGCATAATGAATGTGAGCTGTTAGCAGCCTCAGTTTCTCGCTCCTACTAGACTCGACATTAATTGGAGAGTGAACTGAAGCTATTCCAACTCAGGAAATCAATTCCAAATGCTGTTAGAATATTTGCCAAAACCTAAAAACATGAAGCAAAAGTGATAGGATCTCAACATATCTTAACAATAATGGTCGAAGTCCTACCTAAGCTATTAAAATAAGAACGGAACTTAGATTTTCAAAAATCACTACTTTATTTAGAGGCTACCATTAATGGTTTTTCAGTTCTTGCCAATGTATACGAAAGATAATTTCTTGTCAATGATTCCATGGTAGGGACTTCAGCTGACGGTTCTATTAGAATTTGGTTAAACCAGGACTTCAGTAAAAATACTGCTGAATAATCAAATTACTAATCGTATTCTCCGTAAAAAAAGCTTATTCAAAGTATTTTTTGCATGGTGTAGAAACACTGTCCAAGACAGATTTTACATTCTCAAATATCTGCGCTTCAAAGAAGTCGAGGAGTATAAACCTTTTAAAATTGTTTAAGTGGAATAAGAGCATTGATGCAAGAAAGCGGATCATAAACTTTGTCACTGCATGGGCCATTGAGCTATCGGTCAAGATGAGTATTCATAACTTTCGTCTGGATTTGAATAGGTGGAGTCTAGCTTAAAATTAATTTAACTAATGTTCTCTTTAGATATATTATTTTTCGAGTTGATTAAGTATCTGATTGCTCAGCAATTAAAGCTATTACTAATATTGCAATAGTTGCTAAAGTTAATTTCGAAATGTGGAGGGCTTTGATTGATTACGACTTTTTAAAGTTTAACCATTTGTACTTGAAGTCGTATTTGTTCTATTCGATGTTAGTAAATATGAAGTGATACTAGGTCTTGATTAAGAAATTCTTTAAGCCTGAATTTCTTCCTTACAACAATTAAAACTCATTTTTAATTCAGTTATGAAAGATTACTTCAAGTCAGTAGCGGGCCTCATCTACCTTATTACTGTCTACGAAAAAGAACTTGAATAGCGAAGGATGCGTTTAGCTTTGAATCATGCTTTCTAGTCAAAAGTCGCTTTTAACATACTCTCAAATCATGAATCGACTATCTAGCCTTAGTCAATCAAGCGATTTATGTAGAAATCCTAACACGTCTCAAGGATTTAAAAGTTGCTTGAAAAACCTTTAAAATTTTAGTAAATAGTTAATTTTTTTTCTAGCAAAGCCTAGATGGGCAGGCTTGTAATCACATATAAAACATTCTTATAAATTGTAAGCCCAAAATCATAACCCAAAGTTGTTCAAATCATGTTGGCTAGGAGCACTAAATCAAAGTCAATGTCTATAGAAATTCAGGGCCTACTTGCTTAATTGTTAGCACTTTAAATAAGGCAATAATCTCATCTTAGCCGATAAAAACAATAATTTTTTAAAAATTACGTAAGTTCAGGGGCTTAATTCATATAAAAATTTGAACATATCTTTAGAGATAGACAAATTCTTGCTTAATTTATGAAAAATTGCGGTTTTCTTTCTTATTAATAAAGGTGGTATGATCTACTAAAGGGTTATCTGAAGATAGGGACAAAATCAATCAAGCTCTCTTAAAATAATGTTATCAAATATTTTTTCCCAAAAAATTAATAAATTCATTAGAACTCATACTTGCCTCAAGAATAATTAAGGCAATCATTTTAAGGATCATCTTTGCTGAGATTTAAAATTAATGACTCCAAGTATTATGATTAAATTTATTAGTAAAGAAATCAATAACATCGGCTTCAAGAATTAAAAGGAGGAATTCTAAATAAGCTTATTTCTGGGAATTAGGAAGAGCGGTCATTTTTTTCAAATTAATCCTTTCCAGACTCTTAGGAGGAAAAAAAATATCGAAGAAAAAGCCCTTTGAAGCATAATAATTAGCAGTAAAACTCCAGTTCAAGTAGTTATTATGGGTTGTTCTAGCTAAAAAAACAGCGTTGATTCATTAATCATTATTGTCGAGTCCTTATTAAAGCATCTATAAAATCCTTCTTTACTTAACCCTCTTTGCTAACTCGAATTGCCCTTGAGCCTACATTATCTACTCTATAAGTTTTAGCTCTCTTGATTACAATTTCTATGGGTCTTGATGCTTACTAAATTAAAGCGCAGCTTTCGCTAATCTGGGATCTATTTTCTTAAGTTGAACATATCTAGAAATATCGTCTTCCAAAGGAACTTTTGGCTTTATGGGCTATTCCTCTTCGGTGATGATTGATAATCTATCGTCATCATGTAGATTAATCGGAGGAGAAGCCAATGGTTTAATGTAGGGACGCTTTGATGAAGCCTTTCGAAAAGGGAGTTGAGTGATTCTAACAGGAGAATTTGAAGGAATTTATCCTTCCTAAATATCATCATTTTGTAAAAAATCAGAGTTATATTACATATTATTAATGGATTCATCGAGCCCTTAATTTCAGCTGATACTTCCGGTTACAACAACTATTAAACAAGCTTAGAGCTCTATTTTAAAAGCCAAATTGTATTTATAAGATTAACTTAAAAGGCTCACAAACATAAAAAATTCTAACATAAAAGATCTTCTGAATGCAAAGCAGATGCTTAAGCTTAAAAATTAGATTTACGAGTCGAACCTTGCAAATATCCAAAAAACTAAGGAGTGCCTATATAAGAATTTGAATAGTCTCCAGAATAAGCAAACCTAGTTGATCACTGCTATGTAAAATTAGCGATTAATTTATTCGCATAAATTATAGATTGAAAAATTGTCTCTCATTCAAAACTCAGCGAAAGCCATTCAACAATTACAGAGTGTCGAAAATATGGCTGAGCTTTTGCTTTAAAATAAAATATAACAAGCTGTCCCTCTTGTGGTTGTTGTTACTCTTACTCTAGAAAAATTGAACAATCCTTTGTTTTCAGGAATTCTTCAAAAATCAACAATATTATTTGAGAAAATCCGATTCCAACTTTTAAGGTAATTCAGCAACTATCTTCGCAAATTCTAGGTGAAGAGTATTCAAAAGCAATTTAAATTGTGTGAATTAATGGGGATTGAACTTGAAGCCGTCAAATTTTACCTGGCTTAAGTTTCAGGAGACTTTAAAAGATTTTGGATATCTTAGGAAAACTAGATATCTCAGGTTGTTAATACCTTTAACAATACATTAAAGATAATGCTTTCGTCTGCGAATGATCGTAAAAGGTGTTCTAAGCTCTTCGGATAGGACTCTCCACAAGTCATCAGATTGCTCTTCATCTTGATAGTTTAAAAGGCAATCAAACCGTCCTTCAAGCAATGTTTCGGATCCAAACCAAGAGTTGAAAGACAAAGAAGTCTTTTTTAATTAGTTCAACTATTTCAAACAAAATTGAGAGAGGCAAAACAATTTGACAAGGATGACTTGCTTTTCTATTTTTTCGATGACTGGTTTCTGCTTTAGTCCTTTCAGCTTTAATTGTTAGACTTTTAAAATAATTTAATTAAAACCTTCTCTTAATAAATTATCAGAATAGTCAAATCAACTTCCAAACTTTTGGCTTCTGATAATTCTGTCCACGAATGGTTTCAAATCAATATACGAATCAATCTCAAGCCCACATACAAATAGCTCTAATAGAGCATAGAAAGATTTACAAATGCACTCAGCAGTTCTGAATTTAGCAGGCCGAAAATTTTATTGGATTAATTTTTGGAGCAGAATAAAAGGCTGACGAGGGCAGTATTTCGAGATGTGTATGAAAAGTAACTGGTTAAAGTTTATTAAAGTTAATATCTCAAGTTTGTATAGGCTCTAGTATAAAAAAGTAACCAACTAATCCCTGCTCTGGACAGAAAGACAAGGATTCATCCCAATTACTTCCACCTCCTCTCTATCATTCACCGTCTTCTTTTAAACATATCCAGCCAGTTCAGATCTCATTCCATTCCTATCGATTCCCTCCAAAGAGTCAATGAGTTATGGAAGCAGAATATGGTCTAAGCCATTCTGAGCATTATTATTGCTTGCAGGAACTAGCTTAAAAGCAGTTAACAGCCTGAATATGTCAAGGCCATATGGATGTAACAAGGTAATCGATTTATTTCTAAATTAATTGCAGTGCTCCAACCGTATCTTAAAGCTATAAGAAACTTGAGTAAATAGTTGATTCAATTAGTTTAAAAGTCATTGGAAGAGCAATTCGAGGATTACTTTTGTCAAATATTGTCAGCATCGTAGTTCGCAGTAGCTGGAATCGCTCAGTTATCAGTTGATATTTAAATACTAAGCCAAGCAACTGAATGGAAATTAAAGCAAATCAGAGCAGTGGGTTAATTATATAAAGTTGGGTTTTAATAAGCAGAGAATCTGATAAAAAGCAGTGATACCCTGAAAGGCTTCAGTAAGTAGACATTGGAGAAGATCATGAAAAATCACTGGCAGCATATCAAAACAAATAAATGAATTTTCATTGTTTTTTCCTTTGTAATCTTGCATTTTTAAATATTAAGGCGCAAGTTCCTTAAAAAAATTTTTCTCCCCGTTGATATTTTTTAGGACTCATTTGAATATCTTTAAGTTCCCTTACTTTCTGAACGAGTTGATGTAATTGATTGGAGTCATGGTCATACATAATTAAAGAATATTGCAGATCTTACAAGATGGCTAATTTACCAATTTTTTGCTTGGAAACAGATTTGTATTTTTGGCGAAATCTTTTGGGACTTTGAATGGGTGAAGTGTTAATTTCTTTAGAGGTGGGGAATCCAGTTTTACTAAGTGATCGTGCATTTTCCTTAAGATTCCTCCATTTAGTAGAAAACAGGTCAGATTTAAGATATTAATAATGAAAGTAAGGGTTGGGCTTGAATTAAGGTCCGCTGTAATTAGCAGGATATTTAAATGTATTATTTAGTAAGTCACTCAACATACGTTACTTATTAATCACTTACATTACATCATTTCCTTTATTACTAATTCATTAGTAATACCATTGGCTCTTCTCAAGGATGAGGCAACATCACCTTTCAAGAGCTATCGTTCGACGGCCACTTTCATAAGATTTTAAAGCATCTAATGCGAGGGTCTCTGCTCGCAATCTAAGCAAAAGTTAATTTATCTAGCACATTTCTAACCGTAACCTAAAATCAGATAAATATAAGCCAATGTGTATCTCGCTTAGTAAAAGTCCGGCTTAATTTGAATAACCTTGCGAGTGCAAAAAGTAGCCTCTTCAACCTTCCCTAAAGCCACATAACTATTTATTATGTTAAAGTGCACGATCCAATTACTTTAATCCCACACTCTAGATTCATACATTAGGCAAGCCTATTTGTGTTACCCCTACAGCTGAGTGATTAGCATTTTAAGGCGCAGAGCTTCTTCCCCACCTAAATTCACAAGTATCTTTTTGGCTTCATTGATCTTTTTGAGCTTGATGTAGCAAAATGCCTACCCTGAAATAATAGACTAAAATTACGATTTAGTGACGTGCAATAATTTGACTTGTGAAAAAATATTGATAGCCTTTTGAAACTAAGACTTCCGCATGTAGTGATTAGCCAGAGTAAGCCAAGCTAGGACGTTGTTGCTTTCTTAGTTCAAGCACTTCTTTATGAACTTCTTCCCTTAGTCACAATTTCTATTCAATTTGTATTGTCCCAACTTGAAAAGCCCAATAATATTTTTGGGGTAGAGTTTAACCAAATTAAGATATGCTTCTGCTGCAGCTTCTTATCCTTTTAAAATTTACTAGAGTTTCGCTTTTAATTCGAGAACTTTTTAGTTGCATGGGTGGATGGCGATCAGATGGTTTAACAGCCGCTGGGCTTATTCGAAGTTGCTGGAAGCCATGTGGAATGATATTATTTCCAATGCAGCAGGGACAAAGTTGGGATTAATAACGAAAGCTCTAGAAAAATATTAAAGAGATTTTAAAGTTTATCCTTTGCTTTTATAAATTATACCACCTATGTAAAGACTTTAATGATCAATCCGCTCTTCACTCAGTTTCTACACCACTTCTAAGGCAATTGCCGACTAGCCTAACTAGAGGTGGCAGCGGGCCAGCAGGAGCAGGTGTTCCCTCTCTGGTTGAGACAGTTTCCTTAGGATGGCTACAGCCTTCTGGACGAAGGGCAGGCCTGCTAAAAGATAGCCTTCGCAAAGCTTCAATACGACTCTAGAGTCAGCCTAGTTTAGGCTATAGGCTTTTTAAAGGTTCGAAATACCTTTCTACAGCTTTAGAATTTTTATCTGGAATTCCCCTAGTTACATGTACGACTTGAAGTCTGAAGGCTCAATCCTTTTTCTCAGCGCCCTCTCAGCTCTCCTTAGCTCATTCTTCAATTCTTAGGAGGGTTTATCCTTATTGCCTGGAAGAAGGAAAGGAGGAGATGGCTAGTGCTGAGTGAAGACAGTAAGAGGACTCTGCACATTTTCTATTTAAATTTTTTAATTTAATAAAGATTTTGAACTCGATTAATTTATTTATTGTTCCTAAACACGATTTTGTATCAAGATTGATTCTCTTTCTTAGCTAGTTTTTCGAGGAAATTTAATCTTTCTTGTGGACTCACTGATCCAAGAGGGTCTCATGCAAGAATAATGCCTTTGGGCCTTATTTTTGGAGGAGTGCAACGAAAGCAGTCTCCTCTTGCTTCCTTGATGCGAAACTTTGTGAATTTAATTTTACTTGGTTAAAGAATTCTATGAAAATTATTATTGCTAATTTCTGATTTATTCTTTTTGTGTAAGATTATCTACTTTTAATTACCTTAACGTTGGAGGTACTTGCTTCTACAATTTTTATATGCCCAAGCTTTAACGAAACTTTCGACTGGATTATTATTACTTCCCATCAGTATTGATAACTATCTATTTTATTGCCTCTTATAATTGCTGTTAGAAGGTAATTCGTTAGCCATATGTCAATGTCTAAGTTAGATCGAGGTTTCTTGTTACGGTTTTTTCAGGGGCTATCAGCAGATTAAGCATACTTCGACTGTAATGAAACGAGTCTGGAGGAATTTTAATTTTTCGAAATTTAGGATGATTTTGTTTATTATGTAAGCTTTTGTTTGCACGATTATTTTTCTTGAGTTTGCTCAACTCCTGATGCATTGTAACTAATTGAATTTTTGCACTTTACTAAAAACAAATCTAGTTCAAAGCCTGACACAGCTTAATTCCAGACGAATAATTTCTTTCTTACTTGAAACAAAGCACTAAGTTTATCAAACATCTGAACCTGAACTCATGAGAGACTCCAGGCATCAAAGAAAGTTGATTAAAAAGCAATCTGCTAGGAACAAGTTTTTTAAGCTTTCTGAGCGTGATTGCCCGGTTGAATGATTAAGTTGGAGTTTAGTTGGGTTGTGATATTCCCAAAAATAATATTTCGTAAGAGCGTTTCAATTTGATGTTCGCTCTCAAAAGTTGACTCGATTACCATAAAATTTTTGCGCTCTAGTTTTTTCCTTGCTATATTAAAATTTGACCGTATAAATGCACAGCATTCACCTCATTAAATTTAGCTTTCAGGCATGATTGTAATGTTTCAACTGCTTGCTCTGTAAAACCAAGAAGATGCTAACAAACTGCTTTATTATACCGGGATGAGTAATTAAGATCAGCAGTCTCCACTGAAAATAGAGTTAGCGCTTATTTCAATCGGCCTGCCCTATAAAAGGAGCATGCTCTTTCAAATTATTAATGGAGAGAAAGAAGCATATTAGTATTGATGAGAGTTGTATATTGAAGGTCACTGTAATTCAGCTGAGTCCTTTCTGAGGATGGATTCTCGTTATTCTTAGCGCAGCCTTCGATCAAGTCGCTAAATGTACATCACCATCTTATAGATCGACTACATAGACCTCCCTTAGATCTGCCTCGACAGTTCCTAAATCCTATGCATCTGGAGTTCCTCCAGAATCCTATGCCTCATCTAATTCAAGCTTTGAATTTAGCTATTCACAACATTTAGGGTGAGCTAGTCAATAGTCTTGCTGTGAATTTAGGCAAGTGACAGATGGCTGCTCTAGGAATCCTGGAGGGCCTCGGTGTAGACGTTTATAAAGTTATTGATTTTATTTTGAGAACTACTTTGGGAAAGGGCAGATTCAGAGAGTCTGTCCATGAGTAATCTAAATCTTTGGCGCTAATCATTATGATATTTTCAAGTTACTTTGGAGAAATTGATGATGTTTACTTCTCTCCTGTCATGAATTCGCATTCGTTACTAAGTCTTTTCTGGTCGCTATTCCCTCCTAACCTTGGCCAGCATCTTTCCAGTGATTTCTTCTATTTTTCTACTACTAAAGACTCTGTTTTCACATATTTTTCTGGCTTTACTGGTAAGGAGGTGTGCTTCGCTCTTGTATAATTGAGTGTTTTGGTGAAAGGGACTGTCGATTCCTAAAACACCGCTTCTGAACTAATTATTCAAAATTCTCCTCCTCTTTATATAAATGAGCCTGTTTTTTTTGTTCTATTGATTGAGCTATTCTTTATATTTCTGGGTAAGCATTTCTTTAAAACACTTTGTTGCAGTTTTATTTTAAGTTTAATAATTCTTGCTTTGCACTGGGCTGGGGATTCTTACCAAACTCTAAGCAAGCTCGGCTTTCGCAGTAGACTTGTGATCGATTAAAAAATTAAATTTTGAATAGAAGTCCTTGAACGTTGAAGACTGGATAGTTTTGATCTTCAAGTTGGGTTTTGATTTGGGTTAAATTTGATAACTGGTGACAAAGTTGTCGAAGGAGGCGAGGGACAAAGTAGGGCGAGGCTTATAATCGTAGGAGTTATTGTTGAGGGGATGCAGTTTTCCGAATAACTTTTAAAAGGAAGAGGAGGATTTGAAGTGAGATTCCTGATATTCCTCAGTCCTCTGCTTAAAATTAGATAATTTCATGTGAATGTAATATCATCTATTTCGCTTTCTCGAAGATAGCTTCATGCGACCTAACCTATCCTGCCTGCGCTTCAGATCTTGACTATGATTTATTGAATTGTTGACCTTGCACCCACCTTATTCGAAATCACTATCTATAAAAAATGGTGGTAACTCCAGAGTCTGCATAGTATTATCTACCTTTGACATCTGCTTTATAGAGCGAAGCCTTTTGTAACTCTCCCTCAAGTCCCAGCTATCGGATTACTATTATTTTTTGCGATTCTTAGCAGTGACTGCCCTAGGTCGTTTGGGGTCCAACAGGGACTTGGCTGCAAAAAGCTATGCACCGTAAGATGTTGAAATTTACCTAATTTTGGAGTCTAGTTCTTTAGAGTTGAGATTCGACTTTAGGGTTTTGTGGACTTCTTCGACATAGAGCTGCAAAGTGCGCAGACTTTAATTAGAGCATTTTTAATCCAGCCTCTTTTGCAGTTCGTTCATGCTAACTTTACTTGACAGAATGCTCCTGATCGCGGTTATTTGATATTCAACATTTCCTAGATTTCCTATCAGTTTAGCCAACTTCTGGTACAGATCGCCCTAAAGAGCCAAGCCTTTAAATTAATCAAGTGGACCTCTAAGGCCGAGCCTAATTTCTTATTCCCTCTTGATGCGAATGCTCTATTGCTCAAGCCGTTCATTTTCCTCTTTGACCCTCTCCTAAAGGATCTGCTGCTCCTTGACGAAGAGGAAGAGCTCTCGCCTAAAGTCAAGGGATTTAAGTTTGAAAATTTCCTAATCGATAGCGACAAACTTCTAAGAGAACTGATCCTTCTACTAAATTACTGCGCTCTTCAGATAATTAATGTCCCTTTAGTTTTACTAATAAAACGACTCCACTCGCTATGTAAGCGCCTTCACTTGGTTCTATCTCTACTTTAGCTCAATCCGCACCTTCCTGCTCAAGTTGTCCACATTGCACCCCACTTCCTTAATTTCGTCAAGCACCTTACTCTTTATTTAGTCAATTTCACGACCAATCCTCTCCGCCATAAGTTTGGACTGCTATTTTATCAGCACTAGGTCAGTCATTATTTTTTTTTCCAGCTCGCAAGTTGAATTATTTAATTTCTAATATGCCTAATTAAACTGAATGGTGAATAGCTTTTTGTCCAGCTACCCCCTTATCTCCTTGAAGTGCTTCTGGTTTGATGTAAGCTGTTGCGCTAGCTGCTAAGTCAAATATTTAGTTGATTGCTACAGCACTCTAAACTGGGTATGGACCATGGTTGTGAGTTAGACTTTGTCCTTCCGGAACTCCTAGCGGAGAAGAGACTTGATGATGCGGGTGGTTTAATTAGATTAAACTTTGGTGAGGTACTGGTCGAGTATGGTCTGCATCTAGTTCCTGATGATGTCACACATCTGATTGCGCAGGTGGTTGAGACTGTTCTTCAAGCCCTAGGTCTACTTGCTATAATGAACTTTATCAACTTTATCATCCACCTTACTTTTCAGCTTATTTATTTACTAAACGTTCTTCTAATACTTTTACAATGGAGTGTATTACCTGCTTATCAGCTCAGAGACCTTCATTAGCTACTAAGGACCCACTTTTGAATCCATCTGCTTCTATACCACGTTCGCACGCATCTGCATCTTTGTAAACTTGCCTTCGATTTCCAGCATCGACTGCTGACTTCTGGTAGTGATTTCAGTAGTATTTTTGAGAGCACGAACGACCTTCTCGTGTTTTTCATTAACCAAATTTTCGAGTCGGTTAAGATTGGTGTAAACGTGAGTCTGTAAGCGAATAGACTTTAAGATCACTGAGATCGATGGTGAGATTGGCAGTTTTGATTTACGAGTCTTGGACTTTCGTATGCAATTGTTCCATATATTAACTTTCACATTGCCGATACAGTTAGTGTGAAACACTACTATAAAGTCTCTTTCTCTATTCGCGACGCTAGCTTTCTCACTGCGTCCAGGCGTTTTATGAACTGATGGAGCTAAGCTTTCGGCCCGCTTAGCACTGACGTATACACACACTCAGGCTGTGTGAAATAGTGCTATGTTTTTTTGGGGAAAATTTGGAGGACATTTTCATCGTCTAGCAAATCGACGATGGTTTGGTGGAAGTTCATTTATTTGTCAGTCTAATTCCTTATTTGTTAAACGAATAAATTTAATTTTTATTATATAAGTCGACGCACTGAAATTTTTGAGGTTATTCGGGTCCACTTGGTCGGGTAGCTGTTCATCAGTCCGTTGAAGCATTTCGAACAGACTGCTTCGTCGGTCAATGTCTGCAATAAGTTACAATTCCACACATTTATCTACAATTTAGTCCCTTGCTCCCCACATATCAGCATTGACTTTGTGCCTGAAATTCTTTGACTAAAAAAAATGAATTATGAGAAGGCGAAAGATGCTTCAAGCTAGAAGTCCTGATTGAAAAAAAGGATTTTTATTTTATCGGTAGATTTTGAACAAAAATTGAAAAGAGCATCACCTTGGGATTAAATTTTAAAGAGTTTGCGCGACTAGTCTATTTAGACTTAGTATTGTGATTTCTAGAAGTGTACGCATTTAAAGCATGAGAAGTAATCGTATTTCAATACTATTTATTAAAGAGTCAACTATTTTTAACTGCCTTATATTTTGAAGCGGTCCTTGTTTAGTGAAAATGCGAACGGAGTACTATTGCTTAACAGAAAATTAAATTGGCTAAAATTGGTAGAACTCCAGTTACGTATGTCACGTTTATTACTTGTTATTTTCTTTTGGAAAATTATATCCAAAAATTCAAAGATTGAAAACTTGCAATTCATTAGTTTCTAATAACTCCCAAAAATTTTGCTGAGGCCTTTTTAGAGAATGGCTTGCCAAATAAACTCTTTTCCTTCAATAACCACTATGCTATCCTTTAGTCTCTAGTTTGGGAAAAAGCCGTCTAGCTGCATTACAGTTCCGCCTAAATTGAGAAGATAAATTCCCAAATTAGCAGACTGGACTGTATTAAATATAAACATGTAGTCAAGCACATAAGTATTTTGGCACAGCCAGCTAAAAAGATTATTTATGCTAGTTTAGGATCTTGTTGAAGGACTAAGCTTTAACTATTTAGGGGGAAGTATGAGTGGCGAATTAATAAATTGCCATGAAGACTGGAGAGTGCCGAGGGACTGTTGATTGGGAAGAAAATAGCAGTCAAGAAAGGAAATCTTAATTCCTTTTGCATTTAAGTACTATAGCGTAATTGGCTATAATCCGAGGGATTACAATCCTTTCTACCCTAATTACCTCAGTGGTCTAAAAAGTTACTATTTGAAGTCTACTAGGCTGTTCTCCATCCCTTAAACTGTTGGCACATTGAACCGGCCTGGAAACACTTTTTCCAATATCCTCAGCATCTTGCTCCGGTCCAAATGACTGCCGCACTATAGCATTTGCATGCATAAATTGTACCACTATGGATAAATTAAAGATAAACTAGATTTTAATTTAGCTGACAATTCTAAGGAACTCAGTGTATCAAAACTTTCTCTTTTTAAAGCCTACTTTGTCAGAAGGGAGAGGATTTGGAACAGTGCATCGCTGACTTGTATTTTGCCTTTTTTAAGCGCCTATGAAAGGAATGCTTGAAACCTATTTTATATGAGCGCGAGGTCTTGGGAAGGGCCTGTTTGGATCAAGGAACTAAGTCGTTTGGTCTTATTCTATCTGAATCTCTTCAAAGCTTAGGACTAGTTTCTTCTCGAGGCTGAATTATTGGATGATATTCCTGACACCATGCTCCCCTCTTTGTTGTTAATTGAAGAATCGTCATCTATTTTTTTTTTCTGAAAGCCTGAAAAGTTATATTTTTTGATACTATTTTATACTAAGTCAGAATCTGGTGCCACTGTTTTCGTTTAGAGTAGTGGCGATGGGTTTTTGGATGACCAATGCTGTGGGCGGACTATGTTTATCTATGAATGTGCAGTCCTAGTCGGACTTGATTCTTGCGATTCTAAAATAGATAAATTTTAGGCATTTAATTTGGGGGGGCCAATGAGTTTTATCGCAGACTCTATGACTTGATCAGGAGATCTCTCTGTACTAATTTTGATTGGACTAGGCTGTATCTCAGGTCGGATGATAGAACTAGTAATTATCTTCTGGTTATCATCTTAAATTATTGATTTTAAGGTAGCAGGCCTTTTTTAGTTTATTAATGATTTTATTTTCAACTCTGACTTCAAAGATTAAGTCTAAACTGTTGGAGGTTTAACAACTTTGACACTGTCCTCCTGAGGGGTCCACCCTTGCTCAATCTGTCCAAAGTTAATCTAGCCTTTTAGCTCCAGGTTTTAGATTTTTCTGTTCAACATTTGGATATCGGAGAGGATAACGGGTATTTAGTTAGGGCTTTCTTAAGTCTGTTTGGAAATATTTTAATGCAACTCGTGTGAAATGCTAATCTAATCCTTGTTGCTGAGCTGCTACTACTACTTGTCTTTATTGATTTAATCTTATGCTAGAGACTATTTGAATTAAATCTTCTATTCGACTATATGTTTCATACCATCAAAGTCTTCTTTTTTCATAAGCCTCTCATTAAGATGGTTGGAGAGAGTAATCGACTAAGTCACTGGAGCCAGCCTATCGATTTATCTCCTTTGTTATTTGCTTGTTTTCTTATCGAACTTTATGGGTTCCTCTTTGTACATTATCTGCTAATCAGAAGAATTTTCGTTCTATCTGATATGTTATTGGTTAAAGTTAGCTTGAGAAAAGTGAGCTATTTAATTTCTGTGATTAGTAGAATGTTCATGCTAAGGAAACGTGTGGGCAGGGGAGGAGTAGAACTCCTAAGTCATAATTAGAGGGTTTGAGAGGTGATAGGGTTTAGCATCCGGAAACCGTTTAAGGTGATTTAGGCTGAGATTTTTGGCGTTGTTCCTCAAATTTGCAAACTCACTAGGATAGTTAAATTCTGGCACTGAACTCTCTGCTGATCTGTTTCGTTTGTGCCTCTATTAGTAAAAGCCTGAGCCCAAATTGAGTGTTGAGTGCAGCTCGTAATTAAATCTATCCTAACGGACTGAACTCATCCCCAGCAGGACTTCTATCTCTCCGATAAGCTTGTCAAGATTCCTCTTTTTTTAATAAGAATTGAACTAAAGATACTATCTCACTTTGTCAGAGTGTTTAAAAACCATGGGGATCTGAGGGAAGCTGGTCCTTAGTTAGCTGCTGTGCCTCACCCTATGGCTCGGAATGTCTCTTAACCCTCTCGCCTCACTCTAGCAGCATCGATTAAGCTTAAGATCATTAGAGTTTTTTCTCTTGAGGTTTGATAGAATTAGCTAGACTCTATGCACGCTAGACAAATTTGATTTCCGACAAGGATGGCACTCGGGCCTACGAGGCTTCAAAAGGGGGTGGCAGCGAGCAACAGCTTTGGAGAGATAGGAACTGAGAGGCTTAGCGAGACCTTGATGTTTCTTGGGACTAAGAGCGGGTCTGGAATACATTTTATTTTATTTCAGAAGGACAAATCAATTGATAGGCGCTTGCTCAGCTTTCTATTTTCTCTCCTTTACAAATACTATTCTTAAGATAGAAAGTCTTAGTTGCTTTATTCCAACAACTAGATCAGAGGCACCTTGTCCCCCTCACGAAGTCCTATGATTTGTCCCGCCGCCTCTCCTAAAAAGTCAGGGAGGTCAGCGCAGAGTTAGGACAGTCCGTGCTTCTCTTTCAGCATGATAACTGCCTTTAGCCTCTCTTAGAAGTTAAGCTATTTGATCGACTAAGTTGCCCAAGGCAGTTAGCCCTTAATAAGGCTAATAATAGTGTAAAAGGCGCTGTAGTAATCGTCGATTTAACAATAACTTCTGCCCGTCTTGATTAACGGACTGGCATAACTGATACTCCCCACAAAACTTTATTGATCCTTCAAGAGCTATGCCTTCTATAAATCAATTGCAAGCCCGAAATCTACTATTTTGCAGGAAGAAGGGTTAGCAAGAGAAAGGCAAATGTTCTGGGGCTTAATGTCTCTATGCAGGTAATGACTGCGATGCAGATGGTGCAGTGCTCTGAAAATTTGAGAAGTAATTGAAAAGTATTCATGAGGTTCTATATTGACTTATAGCAAATTTGGGCCCAATCTTTCCATACGGATCACTTCATACTATTTAGTTTCCCAGAATTAATACACTTTTGGGAAGAAGTCTCCTTGCAGTCTTGTCATTATCTCGAACTCTGACTTCAGGGAAAGTCCAGACCCTCTCGACTGGATTTTCAGGACTTCTTATGATGAGAGAGCCAAGATAGCCGAGAAAGAGCCGCTATTCAGGAGTTCAATATTGCCGAATATTTCTTTTAGCTATGGAATAAACTACATTTATCTTTAATTTACATGGATCGGGATGTATAGGACAGCCTTGATAAGTTCCCCAAATCCTCCCAGGAGAGTCAGCACCTGCGAACTGCTTTCCAGCGAGCCCTTGATAAAATCATCTATTCCGACACTCGAGAGCGGGGAATGCTCTAAATTAGAAACCTCATTCGCAACCACTGCGAGCCTATTCATCTTACAGTATTCTTGAAGTGCCTTAAGGAGATGAGACCTTCATCAGATCCCAATGTAAAGTAGCATGAGGTGATTGTAGTCGCATTTATCTCTGAAGTTTTCAAGCAGAATCTAACCGACCCTTCTGACAAGCCGGCCGAAATAAAAATAACGTTTATTAAAGTTTTCGGACTCATCTTAAAATATTTCAACGTAGGTCAAGCCTCGCTACAGCAGGCCTGTGCAAGGGCCATCCTGTAACTTTATAAGAACTGCGCTAACGATTTTGACTAGGCCACTAGGAAGGAGCTTGTCTTTGAGCGCCTGTGCGGTGTAATGCTAAACCACGATAAGATTTCGCAGTCGACTGCAGCTGTCTGCCTAAACCTTTTCGTGTAGCACCTGCTAAAATAAGATTTACATATGGCTTAGTTGATTTCCAAGTAGTTCACAAACTTATTCTGTAAAGTTGGTTTGTACTATTACTTGATAACCCAGACCTTTGTCCTCCTCATTTAAAAAATTGGAGTCCCTTTCTTCGCAGATAAGATGCCTTTGATATTCAGGGCTCTCCGCCAGATTCTCACAGTCCCAGACCAAAAATTGTTACAAAATCTGCAGGGATACATGGTAAGAGTGGCTGCATCTTAACTCTGTTGTTGCCTCTCTTTACAATTCAAGTGTGTGTTATCAGATTAATTGAAAGGGGAGGGAGGATAAATATACCTTCAATTAAGCAACTTGTCAAAGAATAGAATAACATTGCTGCAAAAGACTGCTTTAAAAGCATTGAAGGCTTGGTCACAGCTACTAACTTAGTAACATCGCTCTGAACTCGATCAAGTAAAGACAACTCCCCAGTAGATCGTAAGAGAAAGTCCTCCTCGGAAATCATTAAATTAGCGAAGGAATTAGAGAAGAGTCTCCAACTCGAAAGAAAGGGAAGAAAGACTCAGAAAATTAGACATGATGAGCGAAAATCTTTAGGACTTAGTCAAAGGTAAAGGCTGGGGTGCTAATGCGAGAGGCCACAACTTCGTCAAGAGAGGAACAGGGTCGGGTGGGGGAAACGTCTTTGATGACTTCAGTACGGAAATCAAACACAAGAACCAAAGCTTTATACAACAGAGTAAAGAGTTAAAGGAACAGATTCAGCGGGACCGCAAGTAGAAGTCTAAAGGAAAGTAAGCAAGGAGTGAGTAGAAGATGGAGGATGAGGAGGAATAGTTCAAGGCCGAGAAGGGATCGGGCGAGAAGGCCATCTTGAAGAGGGGAATAAACAACAAAGCTAATAAGTAAAGGCACTACAATAAACTCATTGAAAAGATATATTAGCGTGGCACTTAGATTTCAAATGCTTTAAATTCCATAGAGAAATAGCTGTAGAAGCCGCCCTCACCTACTGCCCAAGAACGAGTTTCCATCCCCTTTGAGAGTCCTCCTGCACTGCCGAGGGAGATCATTCCTCAATCCAAGGAGTAGGATATTTTTGTCCCTGAGAAAAAACAAGGGGACAAGGCTGTGATGCGGTTGAGTTAAAGTGGTAACAAAAACAAATTACCTCTGAATGAGGCATAACTCTCAAAAATAATAGAGTAGAGCGGATTCGATAAGATGAGTTCGGGTGTGGAGGGCATGGACTTGTAGTAAGCCAATCTTTAGTCCTTCAACTCTGCTGACAACTAGAAGCTCTTCAAAAAGGCCCACCGCAAAATTAATTAAAGGAATCCAAAGAGCTAGAAAGACTCCCTTGATCTCAACTACTCCAAGTCTGCCAGAGACACCAAGTTCAAATAGGCAGATCCTGATAAGTTCAATTCCTTCGCACACTAATCACTTAACACACCAGAGGTCGAGTAATAGATTTTCTAGTCTCAATAAATAATTGATACCCAATAGAAACCCAACCCACAGCCCTCTCGAATGAGGACTAGCAGTCCTTAGGCAGTCTCTTAAATTATGTAGGTGCATAAGAATACCAAGCCTAGGGAAGATAATAGCTTATAAAGTCCATTTGCAAAGGAAAGGGCTGGCTCCAATTAGAGGCTCAAGGATTTAGTGCATGCTTAGGTCGGACAAGTATTCGGCAGCCTGAAGGGCGAGATCGAGGATGTGAGAGGTCTTCTTAAGTAGATATAGACCTTGAAAAGAATCAAAAACTAAAGAATGAAATAAGCTTTCTAAGTTGCTATCCAGACGAGCTTTTAGCCGCCTAAGCCCAAGCAAATTGAAAAGCCTCTTGAAACTATTCCCTCCCCACCTCGGCAGGTCATTGAAACTATTCCCTCCCCACCTCAGCAGGTCATTACAAAAATACCTCAAAATTCAAAAAAAACAAAGAATTAAAAATTGGAGAAAGTATCTTCAAAGAAGTAAAGATTGAAGTAGGTAGGAAAAGAGAGTGTGGATTAAATCTGGAAAAGGGTGTTATGCTTGTGCGAAAAGGGACAGCTAAATGAAGCATACACCTTGATCTTGGACACTGAAGACCAAATATATTTACTTCGATTACTGCTGTTGCACGGGATGCCCACTCGTCATCTGACTCCCCTAAATATCAAAAGGTTTGCAAAAGCTTTCCTTCAAATTTATCAGACTTCCTTCTTAGACACTATGACTCTAACAGTTTTTTAGTAAGCCGCCAAGATGGGCACCAACTTCCTGGAGGAGAGTCTTACGCTGGACCAGACTCGGGCGGTTCTCAGCAAGCTGTACGACATGAGCGCAAGTGAGGACCGAGCTCTGAGCTTTAGGAGTGCCTGTCTATATAATTCTTTATAAAGAATATACGAAACTTGATTATAAATCAACTAATGAGCCAGGCGAGCAGCCGATCAAAGTGGATGTTGCCTTTGCGCATTTCGAGCTGGAAGAGTATCCTGCTGAGACAGTCAGCTCGCAGATGATTCGATTGCTTCACGACCTTCAGTTGAGCTTTGAACTTCGAGCCAGTCTCATCCATGTCCAGTCTTTGCACTTCCACTTTATAGTTCTTCTGTTTCTAGAGCTCGACCTCGAGCTCGCTCTAGAATTAGATGAGAGCCTAGTCGCATGTGGCGAGGGTGGAGCAATCCACTGCTTTCAGAGTGGCGCTGAGGGGCTCGAAGAGCAATCCATCAAGAGGGAACTTGGAGGTGCGTTAATCCTTCCAGAGGAGGACTGATGGAGTGGAGCCTGCTTGGTAGAGAGTGGCCTTGTGGTAGAAGATGAAGCCGTCCTTGGGAGTAGGAGTGTTGTAGAGATCAATTAATTTGGATAATTCAATAAAGTTGAACTAAACAATCTGAACCTTTATTGACTACGAAATCGGCAGCATTCCACGCAGGAACTCCTTCAGCCACTTGTATCTTTATTGGAACTCTTTCTAGCAGAAAGACACTCCCATCCACTCCAGCAGGTCGTAGATCCACACCTATTTGCTCTATTTGTCGAATGTCCCTTAAAAGCAGCATGTCAGATCAGGGTTTCCTCCACTCAGTCCTCCTGCGGGCAGACTGCTCTTTATATTCAATAGCAAATTGCCTTGCTTGTCTATAGCCCTAGTGCTTTTTCCGTTCGTTGACAGCAGGCACCTCTTCCCCGTCGGCTTGATTGCGAAGACAAATTCCTATTTTTTAAGGGGTCCTGTAAGCCATTGAGGAGTCTGAATGAGCTAAGCAATTTTGACCGTATGCTTAACCCGGTGTGATGGGGGTTTTGGATTCTAGTCATAGAATGACAGTTTTTAAAGGAGAGCTCTGGACTGGAGGAGGAGAGCTTAGCGCTGAGTCCTTTGGGCCTGCTGGTAGAGGCTCCTCCTTTGCTCTATCAGGCTATGCAGTGACTAATTCATTTAATTGGTATTTATTCTTTAATATCAATCTTAAAGCTCCCATATCTAAATCTCCTTTGTCCGTTCCAGTCCTCGGCTCTAGAGGAGCTCGCCCAAAGCACCTCCCTTGCAGCGTTGTATCAGTTCCCAGAGGATAACGATCACCTCGTCCTGGGATTTGAGGTCCTGATGAGCCAGGACTATGTCAGTGAGGATGGCAAGCAATTCTCTGTTTTTGAGGAGGGGACGAGTGAATGCGATGAGCAGGTGAATGAGATTATTTCTACTTTGATTGGGATAAAATCTGTAAAAAGCCGTGAGAAAACGCTAATTGTAGGTCCTTATCTTTTGCAGCAGTTGTCTGGATTTGTGAGGCTCTTCCTCGTGCACCAGCTGTAGCAGCTGACTGAACACCTTGTTTCGCTCAATCAGATAGGCTATCAGACTGTACTAGTTCCCATGACTGCTGAGCTTCTGGAACACTGTCGATTAAATAATTTCCAAAACCTCCTAATTTATCTACCGAAATCGATTGGAGTATGACATGATTTGAGAGCAGTCCTAAATACTAAGGTTCGCCACTGAGTTTTGAAGACAAAGAAAAAGCTAATCTGCCTGGCGCTGACCACGCATCTCGATAAGTCTCTGGAACAGAACGCTTGATACATGGGTGTGCTGGAAGTTTAAAGACGAAATAAGGCTCAGCAAATTGCTTTGGTCCCTCAAGGTCTAGTGTGGCCTTTATTTGTAAATATTAAACAGTTTCTTGGAAAGCATCGAGTTTTATTGGCTTATGGAGATATAAACAAGCATGTTGAAGAGGCTTGGACTCAGTTAGCCTATTCTGAGCTCCTTTTCCTCGATCTTGTCTACTTTATACCCGTGCTTTGTCAGAAAGTAGAGGAGAGGAATCTGGTCAGTGCCTTTCGCCTCTTTGAACTTCACATAGGCTGCTTAGAGCAGTTTCTTTTAAAGCTATGGACTTACATGCTCGCAGAGGTGAATAATATAGCTCAGCTACCTAGCTGAGTTTTCCTTGTTTAAGCAGCGTTTTAAATTTTATTAGAACAGAGAGTTCTTGGATCTGAAAAGCAAGGTTACGAAGTTGACAGCAAGTCTTGGGGAGAGTCTATCAAAGTCGATATGCAGCTGCTGGACCGCTTTTACTTGGTTCGGCTAGGAAAGAGATTTGGTAAGTTTAAAGGTCCTGTTGAGAAAAGCTGAAGTTTTTATTAGCACCTACTAGCGGGATCTCTTCATAGTAGAGCCATTAACTTTAGCCTTGCAAAAGCCATAAATGAGTCTAGTAATTAACATTATCATGCCGATTCCCATGATTGCACCTGTCTACGAGTCAACGGCCACAATCCTATCCAGGAGTTTCGCCCCTAGCCTCTGCCTGCTCTTGATAGTGAATCGACACCGCATCCAGGTCCTCAACTATCAAACTTACTAAATAAAAATTCATAAGAAAATATGGATGGACATCTAGGCAGCAGAGAGTCTGGCAGTCGGGGAGGACTAGCTGTAAGTGTGCTTGGTGAACAGGTAGGGGAGGATACTGATATTCCGGGTGGGGAAGGACTTGAGATGCTAATGCATTTACAGCAGGAGCTAGCAACTTCACCTGCAGCTGGCGCGGACACTCTCAGTTCAAAACATGTTCGTAGTGGCTAAGCTCAGCTGTTTTGCTATCATACATCTCTAATAGGAAATAGCTTATCTTATTAGATCCTAAAAGTCTTACAGGTACGGACTAACAAAGGCCCCTCCTGGCCTCTATCGCTAGCTTGAAAAAGGGTGGGAAGCCGATATCGGCAGGCTGCACAACGACTGCTTCCACTTCATGAGGCTTGGCGACTAAGACACCACCATACTGAGTCTGCTACCCCTCCCTGATGGCAAATATCAGGATTTCAGATCCCTCAAAACCTATCTGATCTTCTTCGAGCAATTGTCAGTATACTTTTTCAGCAGGTCAAAACAGCAGGTGCTTAAAGTGAATCTGCTGGGTTTTGAGCCCAGGAATATAATGCTGATCCAGGGACAATGGGTGCTTTTAGGGTTGGGCCTAGCCACGATAAGACAATCCAAGCCAGAAACTTTCTTCAAAGAATACCGATTTTCAAATTACTAGCCCTTGAAGGGTGACAACGTGGTCTTGTATGATTCTTAATAGCATACAGTCTTCGCTTAGTTCGACTTAAGTAAGCCTGCAATTAAAGTCAAAAAGCAGATTGTTAATTTGGGAGCCGTGTACCAGGTTGCCTTCCTTACCCCATCAAAACTCTTGATCAACTCTCCTGATAAGCTCGGACAGAAGTTGACATTTATGGACAAGACGGTAAAAAGCCGGCGGGTGGCAAGTGCAAAGGTGGGTCAAATGGTGTTTTCCCTAACTTTGGGGAGCGTGAGAGGAAAGCCTATTCTTGGAGTGAATTTGGCAGAACATTGCTTGCTTTTATAGATAAGCGGTTAGAGAATGCGTTAGATATGGTGTTTAAAATAATGCCCAGTAAAAGCACTTAACGACTATCTCGTCATCTCAAATACCAGAGTGCTCGACGTTGATTGGACTCGTAAAACTCTTTCTTAGAGGGTTTCAGAACTCCAGCTGTCAGTCGCTCAGTGCCAAAAAAAGCTTGTTCTAACTGTCGACTTTTCTGATGTGATCGAAGTCAGGAGCCAAGATTTTTCAGAGTTACTGCTGCGGATTGATTAATTCCGTGAAGTGCTTACTGCTACTATTATTAACAACATACTATTCATATCAACCCTCTACTCTAACAAATTAGTTCAGATCGACATAGGTTCTCGCAAGAGGGATTAATTTTAGTCTAGAATAGACTCTCCTGTCAGCGGAGTAGGGGTACTGGGCACTCAACTCCTCCTCGGTCATTTCAACGGTGTTCTCTAAATTATTTAGAAGCCTCGCCAATCCTCTCTCACCCTTGGGTCTATGCCCGTTCGAATAATTTCCAAGGATAGTGCAGTGTATCTGCTATCGGACAGCCTGCACAGAATGGACCACGAACTAACCAAGCTGCAGGAGGAAGGCTTGCGGGCTGTGCAGGAATCGGAAGGACTCCTGATTTGTTCAAGGAACGATTAGATATTCACGATGAGAGTTATAGAGGGGGAGTACGAGCTGAAGGAGTGCAAGTGTAGACTCCAAATTTTGGCCCATGAATACCTGCTCATCGAGTCAGGACTGGTCTACATTTTCGGCAGAGGCAAGCTTACTCGATATAACCACGCCAACAATTAGCTGCAATAGCAAACCCTATCCCTTTAAAGAGTTACTTCTGCTGACATACGCTCATAGGACTTCCTTGCTTGTGGCACCTTTTCCGGCAAAGAATTGTTAATTGTCCACGTACATCCTCAGACAACTTCTCTCTAGCTTGACGCACAAGGACTGTGGGTGCGCTGGCTCCTCCTACCTACAGCTCTGCTGATCGAAAAAGGGAAGATGAAACTGCTTGAGATTCGGCTGCTGAGCAGTTCCTAAAAGCAGAGGGTACTGAGAGTATTGAACGTGTATTCTTGCGAAATCTAATTCTATCCGAACAGCTTAGCAGTCAACTAAAACAAGTAGCTGATTGCATGCTACGACTCAGCGGCAGGACTGTACCTGTACAAGATGATCCACTCTCCCTCCGCCCTGCAGAAGGTTGCCCACCTGGCCATCGGCTCCGGACTGGCCACTATTTAGTTTCTCAAGGAGATGATAGTCCTCGCAGACTAGTATGGACATTTCTACTTCCTTAGGATTGAGGACAATCCTTGTAGACTGGAGCTGCATGGAAGCCTGTCGGTGGGAGAGTAGGTGACTTGCCTTACACGTGGACCATCCTGTTACTACAGCCAGCGACTTATCTTCGGCACTTTGAATGGATCGCTTGGCTCGGTCAGTGCTGTTTCGAGTAAGTTTAGAGACGAGATTTTGAACTTGCAAGAGGCAATTGTTGCTCTCAGAAACCCATCAGTCACGCCCTATCACTAATGGCGCAAGACCCATGTAAGAGACTAATCAGATTTGGAGATCACCGTGGGGCGTGGGAGACGGGTGGGTGCTGCAATAGTGCTTATAGTGCAGTGAAGAGCAGCTCCTGGAGACGCAGAAGCGGAGCAAGAGTCTTCGAAGCAGCGGAGTATTTTTAACGTCAATGCTATCGAACATCTTCAATATTCTTTGATGAGCGATCCAGTCAAAGATCTGAATGTGAGGTTGAACTAAGACTTTCATGCCTTCCTACGGGACTTGCATTCCCTTACCACCAAGATCTAGGCCTGGAGGCAAGTACTACGCATAGCTAGCTCTCCTTTTTCCCAAAAGAATAGAGTCGATCTTGGCCAGGGGGTTTTCGCTTTCGCCAAAGCTAGTTCGCCTTTGATGGTCCTAGCGATTGGCTGTGGAGTTTTTGTTTAGATGAGTCAGGAGGAAGCGCGAGCCAAAGCATAAACGTAGATAAACGATCTGCTAAAACGGCAGTAGAGCTGTAAGGAAAAGCTACTGGCGAATGAGAGCACTAGACTCCACGTCGACCACTTGTTGCGAACCTGGAAAGAGCTTTAGCAAGGGGAAGAGTGTTGACAAGATTATTATGTTGATCGGAAGGGCAGCTTCATTCCTTAGAAAATAATCGTCGAGAGTGAGCTACTCAGGAATAATTAGCGGGCCGATCAGCGCGTCGAATGTGCGAGCCAAACTCTAGGATTCAACCAGAAGCTAAGGCCTTTAGAAGACGATTGATAAGTTCCTACTGCTCGTAGATGTTAAGGATAAAGATTTTGGTACAATCAAAGACTAGGCGCTGGCTTTTCTAAAGGAAATCAGTCCCCACCTACGCTTCCAACTGCTCTTCAACCTCGCCCTTCAGACTCACACCGCATTCTCTCCTGAGATCAAACTACAATTTTAAGCTCTCTTAATCTAAATGGGCAAGCTTTAATAGCCCTCCGTCTAGAAAGTGGTCTACCTAAACAGAGCCCAACTGCACTACCTTCAAAGCCTGAAATCAGCAAGGGAAGAGAAGTTTTAGGAAGCCCTTAAGTCATGTCTGCAAGGAGTAAGCGAAGCGTAGATCTTCGTTAGTTTTAATGAACTCTAAATGCGAGCCAAACAAAAGAAGGAGCTATAAGGCCTCAGGAAAAAGAACGCAGCGGCTATGTAGTTTCTGTCAAAGCTGTATTTTGCAGCAGCAAAGTGCGCCAGAACAATGCTTAACCGAGGAGGAGCTCACCTCTATCTGGAGCTGGCCTTGCTCTACAAGAGGACGGCCAGTCCTTCCTTTCACCAGCTTAACTTCGAATACCACGATATACGACTGCTCCAGATTCATAATCTCATTGATTTAAATCAGCGAAACAGGGCCATTCTTTTAGCACGACTCGAGGTACTCCACTTGAGAGCTATAGACTAAGACACTCTGCTCGCCGAAGAATCAGACTCTCAGCGCCGACGACTGCTCTGTGCTAAGGAGAGGGAATACAGTCTGGTGCTTGGCGAGCAGGGCAAGAAATAGTTTAATGAGAGGCTAGAGCAGCTGGGTATGAGAAGTCCTGAACTTCTGCAACTAAAGATTGAGTGAGTGGCTTAATTTGTTGAAAATTAAATGGGATAGATCTGTAGCGCACAGACTGACGAATTAGAGCACGCAGTGACGATCAGCCACTCCTAAGTTGAAATGCACAATGCTGATTTCTCGGCCTATATTTTCAAAGGAAAGGATATCACTCCTGAACTCAATTACTTCAAGTTCAATCCCCTCCACTAAGAGGACATCAGAATCAAAATTAAATACTTCGGCTTGTCGCACGCCGACATTGGGATCGTCCGAGGAGAGTACTATAAGGTCAAGTATCCACTCATACCCGGCCTCTAGTATGTCGGAGAAGTAGTCTCTGCAGGCAGCAAGGTTCAAGGACTCAAGGTTGGCGACAATGTTGCAGTCGCCCTCTTCCGAGGAGAGCAGACCATCCACTAATTCTCACCCAATATCGGCGGATATGCAACCCATACTCAGATCAATTATAAGAACTGTATTTTCATTCCAAAAAAAGTTGATCTCTCCAAACTGCCCCCCATGCTCATCGGCGGCCTCTCCCTGTTCTCGGTCTTCAAAAGAGAGACAAAGCCTGGCAAAACTGCGTGCGTGTATGGACTGGGAAGTCAAGGTCAGCTGGCATTGAAGCTGGGAAAAGCGATGAAGTTGAATATGAAAGGCATAACCCACGACTAGAAGAAATCCTAAGTGCTACGCTCGATGGGCCTGTAATACGAAAGCGAATAGCACGCTATCAAGAACAAATCAAAGTTCGACTACGTTGTTTTCACGGGAAGGGAGCTCACGGAGGAAAACCTGAACAAGTGTATCACACTCCTCAAGAACGGGGGAAAACTCATCATCACTTCAATTCCCTCCAATCTAGCTTCATTCAAGACTTTCTTTTTCCTAATTATTGCGAATCAAATCAGCTTAGTGGGCGCAACCGGAGGCTCGCGTGAGGAGGCCAAGGAACTCATTTAGCTAATAATGAAGGAAGGAGTTTACCCCATAACAAAAGAGTTCGAGTATAGCAACCTGCTGAACGCGCTTAACTAGTTGAACTAGAAGAAACCAATATAAAAGCTGATAATCAAGTGTCCTGATGTAGTGCATCATTGATTGATAATGTCCATCTTTCTCAAAAGGAATTTTAGATACACGCCCTTTGTTACCGAGTCTCGGCTCGACGAATTCCTTCTCTCCCACTTTAGGTAGCCCTAAGACTTCACGAAACTATATGCAGGCCACCTCCTCAAGTTCACCAAGGACCACCAGTGGATCAGATTTTCACAAGGACGATTTTACATGGGCTGCAGTCCCTTTATTTTGGATGTCCTGAAACACATAAATGGAGGCCAGTACTCACACAAGCAGAAGGCGCTGAGATATTAATAAATAGCAGTGGTCAAGTCAAAGGAGTACGACTTGTCTATGACTGCTCCATTCAAGATGTGGAGTCTCTAATTCAACTAGAAATTGAGTTGGGACTTCAGGTGGCTGAATGTGCAGTGTGAGGACATCTGGCTCGTGAAGGGAGAGTTCAAATAGGAGGACTCTAATACTCTGCTCAGCTAGTAGTAGTACAAGCATCTCGGCAAAGTCCTTCGATGGTGATTAATTATATATGGCGGAACCTAAGCAGCAGCTAGCAGAGTTTTTTTATTTGCTAGCAGAGTACTAAGTCTAAGCGCAGAATAGACGAGCAGCTCTCTCTTCGCTTCACAATTTCAAGTGCTTTCAGGTCTTCAATTCCCTGGCCAAAGGCTCACAACAAATCACTGTCACCAACCTTACTTAATTTTTGGGAAACGATAAAAAGAGTATGCAATTGGCGAGTGCATGGATCTGGTTCTACGGCAGTCACAGCAAGCTGGATTACATCGAGTAAAAATTTGATAAGATTTTTCAGAGCCCTTATTGTGCTCAGGTAGGTGGATCAAAAGGCGCCCACCACGGCCCAGTAGAGCCTCCTGCGATAACTAATTCTGAAGGAGGGGTAGTAGCTCTTGCATATAAATGAGAACGCTGTGAAGATCAGTAAGCAAATAAATGCGGAGGAAATCTTTCGAATGCTGGACAAGGATAACAAGGGCTACTTTTCCATCCTTGATCTGAACGATTTCTTTATCAGCCTTGCAGTCAATATTAACAGGTTGCTCACCAAACTCATCATCGCTTTCTTCGATAGAGACCAGTACAAAGTCACGCTAAATAAACTCAATAAACTGTTTATCCCCTGTCATTTGCCTTCTTAGCCCTTTAGTAGGCCTGAGGAAAGATCTCCTACCTTCAAGTACGAGGCAGGGGCTCTCCAAAGGGCGAAGAGTCGGGAATAGATAAGGCCTCAGCGCGATGGCTACAAGCGGGGCGACTTGAAGTCGGGGATAGAGGACTTCCACTTGATGGGGTTCGTCTAGACCAAAGAAGCATTCCAAGAGGAGCGGGACAACCGCGGCCTCGACTTAATCAATTCAATTAAATAAAGAGGCGTCGATTCAGTCCCCAAATTTTCATAAACTAAATTCTAGTTCGCCTTCCCCAGCAGGAACCTGCCCTACCGCTCTCTCCACACTTCCCAGGAGAAACGCACTCAGGAACGGCCTATCAAGGAAAGTGAAAGTCTGCTCCTAAGGAATAGTGAACTCATGCGGATCGACTAGCGCGAAAAAGAAATCAACGAGCAAATTCTGCAGAGCAAGCGGTAACTCTAAAGACTAAAACAGCAGAGTCAGTCTGGAGACGGGGTGCTGACTTTCAGGAGTCAGAAATAAGGCAATTCGAGTATGAATCTTGACTCGATAAGTCCGATTGAGAGGAGAGAGAGCCCCGGCAACAATCACATGAAAATACAGGAGTTCTGCGTAGCCAATTAGCGCAGGCTCGAGCCCGAGCTGCGCAGCCAGCGCACTCCAGGCAGAATAAAAAAGCCCTTCGGAATCGACCTCGAGGAAGAGCAGCTAATGGACGAGACGCCAATTGAACTGCTCAAGCACAAATAACGCTAGAGTTAAGTGATGAGTAGTTTCTACTAAGGCTTCTCTAGAAATTGATCTGATGATGTAATTGTCCTGCCCCTCCCTCGCCCTTCTGTCAAAGGCAGCCGTACTGCTCCTCCTTTTCTCCTTGCTCCCCCTGCCCGCTCTCATCGCGCTCCTTCTCCTCTACTACTCGCTGACCTAGCTGACTTCCAGGGCCATCCTGAGGATAAAACGGCGCGGCTTACTTTACTACCTGCCGTAGAGCATCAAACAGTTCCTACTGAATCGTCGTCCGTTCGACAGACTGTGCGACCTCTGGTTTCTCACTCAGGGCTCATACTTGAAATTACTGTTTCGTCCTTTCTTCTAGGAAGTGGACCCCTCCTAGGCTCATAGTTTGTTCTAAAAAACCTCGCCTGAGATAAGGGCTTTGGTTTTCAGCAAAAACATTATGAACTCCCTCCCTGAACGTGTTCAGGATATTCTACAGCCACGTCCAGAATCCGAAGAGCAGGGCAGCTAGGAGGAGAGCGTGAGCACCGTTGACCTCATGCAGGCGCGTGCCCTTCAGCGTTAGAATTGGGACCGGCTAGAGCAGTTTCGGAAGAGCAGCCCTAAGACTACAGCAGGGCTCGTGAGAAAGCTAAGAATAAGTCTTAAAATGGTCAGCCAAGTCATAAACTTAAAACGGACCTTCGAGACTACCAACCTACTCAGATTCTTTGTACTCACATCGTTGGTCCTCGTCTACCGACTGACAGTTTCGCCCCACAACAAGGCCAAGCTGCTGCTGTCAACCGCGAAGATGTTCGCCCTGGTGACGGTGCTGGTGGCGTGGGCCGGGTCGCTCGGCATGCTGTGCTGGAAGTTAAAGGGCGGCCTGCCCAAAAACTAAGATCAGTTATCGGTTTAAGAGTAAAAAGATGACTTATAAATTTGATCAGTGATGTATCTTATTTTGCATCCATTGGATCCGGTCGTACCACACTGTCGTCCACTTCTACGCGCAGTCCTTTACCATCCCCCGCATCTCTTCGCTCGCCTCGCTCTCAGTTGCTCCCAGCTTAAAACGCTACTCCAGCCGCTGCATCGCCCCTGGGTGGAAACAGTTCAAGCTGCTGTGCAACATTGGCTTGACCACCCTTAGGATGTGCTAGCTGTATTTCCTAGAAACCAAGAAGGCCTTGATGAGCAAGTTTTCGAAATACCTGAAGGTGTTAGAATCGACTCCACCCATGACGCGGATGATTTCTGAGGTGATTTTGAAGTGTGCAGATTCAAATCTCATGTTGCCTCCCGGACTGATGTCGAAGATGAACCCAAAGTCGATATGGATTATGTGTCCTCTGTCGTCGATAAGTATGTTGCCGTTGTGTCGATCCTTGACTTGCATCAGGTAGCAGAACAAGCTATACCCCGCAAGCGACCTTATCAGGTTTCTTTGGGCCTTTACGAATCCCTGGCTGAACTCAGGCCCGAACTTACTAACGAAAAAGTTGAAGAGGTCGCAAGAGTGAATTTTTCCGATTTCGTCCCTGGAAGTGGAGTTGGGTATGCACTCAATTATGCCTCCCAAATCCAGGTTTTTGCCAGTTCGATTGCTTATCGTCCTATAAGGAAAGAGCTTGGCCTCTACCTTGTTTTCCCTAAAAATCTATTAGAGCAGAGCTGCGATCTGCAGTGCCAGGCAGTCCTGTCGGATGTCATCGAAAACCTTGAATATGCAGCTGATCTCGCATCGCTACTCGCTCTTCTAGCTCTCCTCTATGTAGGATTACTACATTGCGAATGGCAGTCGCTTGTTGCGCTCAAAAGTCTAGTCAGGACCTCCGTACTCTACACAGAGGAAGGTGGCTCGGAAAGGGACCTTTGCTGCAGACTGCATGGGAGTTCCTGAACTGGGGAGGATGTCAAGGACTTTGAAGCGAGGGTTTGTAGGCAAATAAATATTGTTTGTTGGCCTAATTAATGAGAGTTATTTGGCTATAGTCATCTTCTTAGTCTAGAAAGTCATCGAGGCTACCATTTTCGCACAGATCGATGTCACTCTCTCGAAGAACTAGTCCTCCTCCTCAAACAGGATCGCTTGCTCTCTGCTCATGCTTCTTAACACCTTATCGTACAGGACTTTAGACTGCTTTCGCAGTTTTAGGATGGCAGAACTGTGTTCAGCACTTCTAACTGGAGCTTTGTGAAGCTGCTCTTATTTAAATTAGACTTTTAAGGCCCATAAGAGTTGATGCTGGAAAAGTGCGTATTTTGACGCATATTATTGCAGGAATTGCATTATTGAGTCACCACAGAGTTTCGTGATGACCATTATCAGTTGTGGCAGATAAAACAGCAGCTGGCTAGATTACAAGGTTGAAAAGCAGTTCAGTGCGTACATTTGAACTGGATTTCCAAAATAGCTGTCTTACAAAAAACCAAAAAGAAGTTGGATGTCTGGCGGGGTCCAGAAGAAAGCGAGTTGGCAGAGTTGTAGATCCGTCTTGTTGTGATCGATGAAAAGCTGCAGGAAGCTGGGGTGGGTCCAGTAGTTTCGCCACGAGGGGTCAGCGGCAAAGATAGTTTTGACGATTTAGTTCTAAAGCGATTTGTAAGTTTAGTGACCACCTTGCAAATAGTTTTTGAGTTGGAGGAGACAGCTAAGACTGAGACTCTGGTCGGCTGGGCCGAGGAGTTTGATAGTTTCCTAAAAATAGACTCGGTCCACTTGGGACTTAGCAATACTTGTGCTCTCTGTAACTGAGATTATCAGCTAGATCTCTGATTTTATTAGGTATTTTAACAGCTGGCTTGTCGATAACAAGGAGACGGGACAGTCCCTCCCCTTCTGGGTGAACTTGTAGCTGCGCATCGATGACTCCGACTGGAAGTTCGGCCGCGAACTCATATGCGATGAATGCTTAAGAAAATGAGGATCGTTGAGCTGAGCTTCGATGGCCTTAAAAAGTTGGTTTTTGGAGTGGAGCTGCTGACGAGTGTAATTGTTTTTGATGAGGGGGATGGAGTGGAACTCGTAGACCCTATCGAAATGGCTGAGGCCCAGCTGTATGATATTGAGGAACAGCTACTGCTTAGTGTTGAGATCGAAAATCCCTTCGCATCTACTCGCCAGGCTTATCAACTCAAACCCGTTCTTTAGCAGAAGCAGCAGGTTCTCCAGGGGTAGAAATTACGACTTGCTGATGTCAATGAGGAGGTGCTTCCAGAAGTAATTGATGAGGGACTTGGGGGGCACCTTGGCCAGCAGCAAGGACTGTAGACTTTTCTCAAGGAACTTTAGATGAAGCAGATGCATATTCAGCAATCCTTACTTGCTTGATCTCCAGCCGATTCGTTAGAGGTCAGCACCCCTGTAATCGATGTTCTGAGAATTGACTCTGAAAATATTGACCTACTTGTTGTCTTGCCGGAGTTGGTACAGGTCTGCCTCGTTTATCAAGCAGACTACCTGGTGCAAGTGCGCTGTTATCAGGTTTAGCAAGGACTCACCCTAGCCTCCGGCTATGATCCTCTCGCACAGGTCCAGGTAAAAGGACTAGCCCATGGCAGCGGACGGATACCTGAAGATGAGCAGAATAACTTAGTGTGTAAAGAGCAGCTGTTACCATGAGCCTCTACAAAAGTTTAATTATACGGCCCTAAGAAGTTACTACTCGATATCACTCTTTGACTTTTCGTTGGAGAGGAAGAGGAGTTTAGCCAAGGAGTGCACTTGGACCGGAAAGCCTTTGAAGGGAAGAACTGATGAATACAAGGGAGTCCGCTAGTACTTGCCCAGAGACAACTCAAAATGCTCGATGAGGTGGCTCTATGATTGCCAGTGAGAGTTACGCAAGAGAGACTATATCAGTTTGTTAGATGTGTACTTTTAAAAGCACAGCTTTTCAATGTCAAACTTGAATGTCTTCGAAAGCCAGTTTGAATTGAAATTACCCACCAGCCTGGCTTGCTACTCCTTCGGGATTTACATGTTGTCGATCATGAATTTTAAAGCAGACAGACCTATTTGTTTGCTTCTGCCTTGACTCGCTCTTAGCTACTCCACCTTTTTGGGAAGGCCAACCCCGTCGAGGACCAGACCCTCAAGCATCCACAAGGCAACTACATGTAGATAACGTGTGAACTGCTGGTATAGGGCAGTTTGTTCGCAAGGGAGTTAGAAGGCATGCTCGGCAGTTCTTATTTAATTTTCGTTAAAAGCCTCAGTATTTTTGCTCTGAGTGAAGAATAAAGTAATTGAGCTGCTAAAGGCCTTGAGCAGCGAAATTTATGTCGCACATTCTGGAAAAAGCTGGCAAATTTCTTTAAGAAGTATGTAACACCACTCACTTACTGCTGGATCTGCACTACAGAAACCCTCTTGTAAAAACACGATTTAGTTAATGAGCTGGCTTACTTTGTACCCAGCCAAAAAAGAGTCTATTTCTACGGTCTTGAATGCGTGAATGTAAGTTAGGGCGAGTTTAGTGAGTGACTCGGACTTATTGAAGAAGAGTGCAGGGAGCAAGAGGAGAGGCGACTCTAAAGTCTTTTGTTAGAAGAACTGGATGCTGTTGATGGCTTGGTTAAAAATATTAATCACCACTGCCTTAACTTGCAGACTGTCTTAGCTCTCGAGGATGTGTTTGAGGTCTTTGTTGAACCGCACATGTTTTAGGAATTACGATGAAAATAGGCAATCTCTTTCCAGAGGTAGCCCCCCAATTGCCGTGAAGCATGTAGGAAGCAAAGTCTGGTCTCTGAAAATGATAACAGCAAGGTCATTAACACTCTGCTTTACCTCAGGGTCAGGCAAAAGCTTATGAGGATAGGGCAGCAGTTACAATATTTTATAAAAAGGATGTTAGTGGTCGTTGAATATCTTAGGATCAGCACGAGCCTCGTTGACCAGCATAGAGACGACCGCATTAAAAAAAGCAATTTAGGCCTTTTGGTTCAGCTATTTAATTGAATTTTTGATGGAAACAATCTATTCATAGGAAAGTTGCATATTCTTGAACACTCTCATTAGTGCAAAAGCAAAATCCTCGATAAACCTGTGTATGAGGAAACTTCCTAGTCGATTTATTAGAGGAGGAATCAATGGAATCCTTACGATAAGTTCTGAGTGCTCTTCTGAGCAAATTAAGAAACTGAGGATATAACGCACATTCTAAGTCTTGATGGAGCGAAATAGCTTCCTCAGAGAGTCAGTGTGAATTGATTCCTGGATCGCGAACTACATCAGGGTCTTCTGCTGAGATGCGCTCTCCTCTTGGATTATTCCAAAGGCAGTTTCAGTCAGTGCCTTGGAGAGGAGACGCCAGGCGTTGCGGCCCAAGTTGTTGGAATCAAGTTTTCTGACGATCTAAAAGAGGAACTGTGGGGCAATTTCCCTTTACAGCTCCTTGAAGGTTTGAGCGATCTGGGAGGCTACCGAATAGCTTAAGTCTGCATTCGTATGCAGCAGTATCTAATTTATTTTCTTGAGGAGGGCCGTTCTTTTGAGGGCAGTTGAAGATTTCTTGAAATTGATTTTTTCGAGGAAGGACAGCTGCGACAGATAAAGCTGTAGGAAGGCCGGCTTTTGAATGTTGGGCATCAGAGATTAGATCGCATGTTTAAGTTTTTAGAGACCCTGCTAAGACAGGAAATGCTCAATTTGCAAAGAAACCTCGACAGCTATAAGCAATCTTTAAAAATCTTCGCTTCCTCGCGTCTTCTGGAGGAAGTGTTCGAGATGCACTGCAAGCTATCTGAGTTCAGAATCAGTTCCTGTCCTTATAATTCTGGCAGTAGTCCTAAGAAACCAGAACTCAACTTTAGCCATAGACACATTAGGTTATGGAACCTAACTGAGGAAGCTGGTGATGAGGTTGTAGAGGAGTGAAGTGAATTTCTGTTGTGTGGATACGTCTTGCTGCCAATACTATTTTTAGATAATTCTGAAGAGATGTAGCAGCTTGCCCTTTACTTAATGGGTCCATTTCAGCTTGGCTTTGAGATTCCTCTCTTTCAAAAGCGATTCGAGCAGCTACGTTATCTTTCTGAAGAGCTAATTCCTGCCGTACAGCTGCATGTCCACTCTGAATTTTTGCACATCCAGATTTAGCAGCTCGTTTGATATTTAGTTTCGGAGCAGGTTTATCGCTCGATCGGGATGTCCAGTGGATGAACTGCCTTCCATTTTGACAGAGGCGAACTCCCTCCGCACCAGCTCTCTTTGTAGACGCTTCATAAAAGAGTGATTCAATATTTAAGAGTTTCAGTAGTGGACTCGAAGCAAGACCAGCCTAAGTCGATTCGGGTGAGACTGACTTTGATGGGCCCCTCGCCCTTCTGCTACTTGAGAGTTCGAGAGCCATGATGATAACTTATATTCGCCTACATTCCTAAAGATCGTAATATTGTCTCCAACGCCTAGCCTCGTGGCTAAAGATTGAAGTTTCTCAGGACCTGCTCGAGGATACTATCCGGCGGTTAGCCCTAGCGACTGAAGATTGCCAGGCATCGAAGGTAAACGCAGATGATAGCTGCTGCCTGCAGGTACTAGTTCAGCAGGGCAGAAAGTACCTCCAAACATTCCTGAAGGCTAGGCTCGTTCAACTGGCTGACTCGTTGCTCGATGAGGGCAAGTGTGTTAAAGAGGAGATTGGACAAGAGAGTGTGATCAGCCGAGGCCAGGATGGAGGGCGCTGTTTCTTATTTAATGAGCAATTTAACGTTGCCAGATTTGACTCTGAAGTAGATCTAATTGAGTAGTCTGCGTCCTTGTCCTTCACGGAGGGTGAGTATTCTCGCCATATGAAAGGTACCAAGGGCGAGGAGAATTCCGTTGGGTCCGAAGTCGAAGCAGGGGATGAGCTGTTTGCTAAGCGGACTGCGAACAGAGGTAGCCAGAGTCATGGGCATTTTTTTAAGAAGATCGACTCGTTTTTCTAAAATCATTTTTAAAATTGAATTGAATCATGAAGTTATCATTCAATTTTTATAAGTGCTCGAACAGCACCAGCAAAAACGTCCTCTTCCTCCACGGGCTACTTGGTATGGGCGACAACTTTAGGGCCATCGCCAAGGCCATCATTCCTTTGGCTAACTCTTATACTGTCGACCTTCGCAACCATGGAGACTCTCCGCATAGCTAAAGCCACTCGATCCAGTAGATGTGCAAGGACGTGAAGCGACTGATAATGGAGGAGCAGCTTAACAACCTAACAGTGGTGGGACACTCAATGGGTGGCAAGGTCGTAAGAGAGTTGGCAGCATAATGGCCTGACTTGCAGAATAAAATCTCTAATTTTGTGATAGTGGACATTGCAAACCACATAGATCTATAAGACATACAATTAGCCTTCAGTCATAAACTGCTCACATTCCTGGGCGACATGTCGCTCGAGGGCTCCAGGCAGCAGATCCTGGCTAGGCTGGGAGCCTTTACTGACAATCAAGCAGTTATTGGGCTTCTTTCCAAAAACCTCAAAGAAGTTTAAGGCACTTTCAAATGGAGATTCAACGTTAAAACCCTTCTCCAATGCTATCCCAACTTTATCCAACACAAGACGGGCCCAGCACTCTGGTAGCCTAAAGTGCATATAATTGCAGGTACAAAATCGACGTTTTGGAACAGGGAGAAGAGCTTTCTGGAATAGCAGAAGGTGTTCAAGCATCTGAAATAGCAAGACGTGCTATGGATCGAAGCAGCCCACTGGATCCATTCTGAAAATCCCAAGTAATTTATTAAGGCTCTTACCGGAATCATATGATATTAATATGAATTTGGCACCAGCCACTTACCAACAGCAGGCCATTCGCCAGCTCACTGATATCCTCAAACTCAGGATCCCCCTCTATGGAGAAGAGGCTCGAGGCTTTCTCTAGCAGCTGAACTCCAAAATGGCAGATTTCAGCGCAATGATCGCCAGACTGAGAGAGCAAGTTGAGTTGGGCAGCCAGGAACATTAGCGCGTGGTGAGCGAGAACGCCCGGATGAGGGAGATGATCGAGCAGACGAAAGGGATGGCTTCGGAGATAGTAGTATTAAAAAATGAGAAATTGTAGCTCCAGGGAAAGATATCATCCCTGCATATCCAAGTCAAGACGCAGAGTCAGTAGTCAGCTAAACTCAAATAAAAAATTGCCTCTCTTTCCGCCAGGCTTTAAGAACGCTAATTCGAATTGGAGGAGAGCAAAATTAGGCTGGAGGAGAGTTAGAGAGCTAACCGGTAGCTGAAGGAGGAGCTCCAACAGGAACATTAGTTCCCTAAACCTAGCTCCAGAAAAAAAAAATCAGCGCGACGGCGGGAGCAGGATTTGGAGGCGGACCTCAGGGCCCTCGAGTCCTAAGATAAATTTTGACCAGCAATTGGATCTTTTCTAATTATGAAATTTATAACATAGGCCTGTTGTGGAACTAATAATTCCGGTCAGGCCAGCAATCTTCTGCAGGGCGCTCGCTACTACGGCAAGGTCATCAACGGAAAACTTGAAGGCTGCTGCAGAGTGGACTATCCCAACGGAGAGCGCTACTAAGGCGGATTTGCGGACGGCCTCAGAGAAGGCAAGGGCAAAATGTATTATCTAAAGGGATAGCTATACATTGGATAATGGAAGAACAACCTCCGAGACGGGAAGGGCCACCATTTTTATTAAAACGGAGAACGATACAATGGATTCTTTGAAAAAGGGGTCATGCAGGGCTCTGGCGTGTTTTAGTTAGCCGATGGCTCCACCTTCAAAGGTATTTTCAGGAACAATAAAAAACACGGAGAAGGAATCTATATGGACTCGCAGACTGGGATCAGCTACCTGGAGCACTGGCAGGACGGGACTCTGATAAGCAGAAAGCCATGCAACCTGACACTGTAGAAGAGCAGAGTGGTAAGGGAATAAAATCCAGCCGAAATATACTCGTAGCGAGTGGTTTCAGACTCATCTTAGAGCGAGAGAGGTTTAAACTCGTGCACAAATGTAGGCCTTTACTAAAGCTAAGAGGAGCAAGAACTTAATTTCTCTGGCCAAAAGCCACAAGTCTTTGACATTGAGGAGTGGCTCAACAAACTTTAGATGAAGATTTATCTGCAAAGCTTCAAGGATAATCACATCGATTCCAACAATCTTCTACTCCTTAAAGACAGCTAGCTTAAACAGTTGGGAGTTAAAATCATTGGCCACCGCAAGCTAATCCTGCGTTAGATCCAGTAGCTCAAGAAAAAGAATATAAAATTTCCTCTGAAGGCTTAAGAGAAGTCCACCAAGAGGCAGTCTGCTTTAGAAAAAAAAACCTAAAGGCCGAAAAAATAGAAATAGGATAGTTCCAGCAGTGAAGAGGACTAGCAGGGATAGCAGATGCCTGTCTAAAAACTTGTTAAATACAGTCTGTCAAAGAAAGGGATCAACCTGAACTTTCTAATTCCCCGGAGTCAGATTGAAATGGTAAGAGAAATCGGCAAGGGGGCCTATGGCAAGGTTTGGCAGGGGGAGTGGCTGGGCCAAGAAGTGGCAGTCAAACTTTATTGCAAAAAAGTCCGGAACAGCCACATCTAAAATTTTATTGAGTAAGTTAGGCTGATAAATAAACTGCTCAGTCCATACATTCTACTCTACATGGGCATGTACATTCACAACAACGAGTATGCCATGGTCACTTAGTACCTTGAGAGGGGTTCGCTCTTCGATCACCTACATAAAAAGCTAACTCCTCTGACCGACTAGCAGCTTGTATCAATCGCCAAGGATATTTGTCTCGGAATGATCTACCTCCATGGGCGAAACATCCTGCATTGTGACCTGAAATCGTCGAACGTGCTAATCGACATCAGCTGGAACGTGAAACTGTGCGACTTCGGACTGAGCCGACTCAAGGGTCGTAAGTGCCTGGGACGGATAGGGACGGTGAACTGGATGGCGCCTTAGATCTTGCGAGGGTAGAAATTCTAGAGCGAGGCTGATGTTTATAGTTTTGGAATGATACTCTGGGAAATACTCACTCGCTCAATCCCCCACAATAACCTCTCCAAATCTCAAATCATCGCCATGGTCGGCTATTAGAACTTTTCCATGATCAAGCCTTTAGGTCATCCACTCCTCGTCAGTATTTTTGAGCAGTGCTCCAAAAACAATCCCAAGGAACGCCCTTCCTTTCAGACTATCTTCGACCAAATTTAAAAATGGGAACTGGAGCAGGAGACCAACAAGCTTTAATAATAGGAGGGACTTGTGTCAAAGCTCAAGCGCTTAGTTTTCTATTGATTTTATAACTGCATATATGAACACCACCAAGGAGGTCCCTGACTACTACGACATCAGTTCTGGCAATACCTGGATTGGCGGGCCCACTCACCCCATCCAGAGGCAGCACATCCCAGGTCTGCTTCTAATAAGGTTATAAGGGCAACGTCCAGTGTCTAAAGGCAGAAAACGTGCACGGGAAAAGCTTTGCAAGAGTGACAGCGTAATGCCTGAACGGCAGGATCGATGACAAAGGGACTGACATCCCTAACGACAAGCGATTCAGAACCAATTACAAAATAGACTTCACAAAACCAGATGGTCGTAAAGGCGCATATTAGGAGGACTAGTAGGAAATAGTCAAAGCAGCTCGAGAGCAGGCTATATTCGCTCACCAGATGGCTCTCGCAGAGTACTAAAAAGCCCCCAAATCTATAAGGAACGTGGTGCCCATCGACAGGATGCCCATCATCGGCTATCAAGGCCATAGGGCGGTCTACCGCAACCCCATTAAGCAAATCGAAACTCCATAGAAGCCCGTCCTTACAGATGAGCACCTGGACGCCCTCTAAAGGGAAGTGCGGAGACAGCTGGCCTAAGCCAAAAATATATAGGAATTCCAGAAGAGAGAGATGCCAGTAGTGGGGTACAGCGGGTTCCTGCAGGGCATGAAAAGTGAGTGCATGTTCGGGTAGTCCTTCGAAAAGATTGCATGGAAGTCTACTCACCAACGACTGTCCTGAATGATTATTTATGACTCAAACCTTTCGGCATTAGGAGCTTAGGACCCGCTGCCTTCGATTTCCGTGGTTGCCTGCCTTGACCTCCCTGAGCCACTCCTCGAATCCAAAATATTTGGTGTTCTAAAGCTTGCCCTGGACCTTCTTGCTTTGGCAGGGGGCAATCAATGAACTATACGTAGTCGGAGTCTCTGACCCAGAAACGAACTTCTCGGGAGTGGTCAAAAGCTGTTTTACTTTAATCATTTGGCAGTTAGCCTATTATCACTTATCGCCTTACAGCAAGCCCCGCGCCGATTGCTAGATTCCCCAAAGTGTCCCCAGCATCTCGCTCGGAGCCCGCGGCCTTGACTCTTCCACCAGGGCAATTATCGACTCTCCCACCTTCCTGCACTCTTCGTGCATCGACTAAACGCGATGGAGCTGCGCAGTCAAGTTCTAATTGGTATTCTAGAGAAGTGCGACCATCTATCTCTAGAACTTGAGTTGCTCTTCAAGCTCAATGAGTTTATGGCCGCCTTGCTAATAAGCGGAGTGATTCAATTAGGATTGCCTGTGAATTTAGATTTGTTACTTGATGCTCTGAGTAGCCTGGTTTTTGAGCTCGAGGGTTTCCTTGAGGAGCTGGATTTCCTTGTCCTTCTTGGCGAGCTGCTCCATGACCTGAATGTACTAGCTGTTCCTAGAGTCCAAGAGTATCTCGATCTTTTAAAGACGCTGCTTGACCCTGTTGTTCTAATTCCTAAGCTAAAGAGTCTCTGAATTGCGCATATTCTATGAAAATCTTAAGTCCTCCTTAATCAGCAAGGGTTTCGGGCTGAACTAATTGATTCTGATTTGCATGCTTATTTAAGGCTACAGAGATTTGCTCTGGTCCTGCTCCTAAGGGACTTGCTCCTAACTGAGCTTTGCCGGCCAATTGTTGATATTTATGGAATGAGGCTTCCGAAAAGATCTCTGCTTCAATTAGACTGTCTCTGTGCTGAGCAGGTGAACCTTAGTAGATTGGCTTTCGCGTATGCCTTCTTTTTAAGAGAAGATGGAGGCGCGGTTGTTCCTCTTGGGAGTAAGCTGCATCGGCTAGACTACGACCTTCTCGACGGGCAGAGTCTGATACTATTTAAGTTAGTTAGGAGAGTTAGGCAATGTTGAAGTCGGACGTTAGACTAGCCGTGTTACAGCCTACTCGTAATAAGGGTTCAGTTTTTTGAGCGAGGCGATCGTCAGGTTGATTTCCTTGTTCTTTTAACCGCTTTTGAGCAGTTAAATCTTTCTCTTCAACCGCTAGTTTTATTGGAAGAGCTGGTCGTTGTTGCGGATTATGTTTTCAAGGGACTTTTAAGGAGAAGGAGTGCGCTCGATGGGTCGGACTGGGTGGTCTGGCCTTGTGAAGATTCTAGGATTAGCATTGGGAAACCCCCTGGACATTAATAATCACTTAAAAAAAAGGTTTTAAAAGAATCTTACAAAAATTCTCAAGAAGACGCTGTCTGTTATGAACTTTATGTGGGCAGCTCTGCCGATCAGGTTATCCAGACTTTCTTAAAGAGTGAAGTCGACGCAGATGCGATGTAGTTCTCCGTTCTTCATACTCTCCAGGTTGTTCCGGATCATATCTGCGTATATCTTCCCCTTTACAGATTATTTGCATTCCTTCTCATCCAAACTACCTATTTCGATCCTTGCGCTCTCATAGGGCACGTACAAGTCCTGGAACGACCCCACAAGCACAACTTTCCTGAATGGGTTGAAAGTCTGCGTCCACGAGAGCTAGTTGAGCAGAGTATCCTCCAGAGAAGGGTCATCTTCCATAGACAATTGCTTCAACGATGTGATGTTCTGAGTTTCGGAGAGAAGCTTAAGAGCGGTGTTGATGAGGAGTGTGCTGTTGTACATGTAGCCTATGTGAGGACTGGAAAGACTCATATAGACATACATTTTGGAATGGTATTTCTTAAGTTTCTGGATGGCGGCCCGGATGATGATCCCGCCCATGGAGTGCCCGATGAACGAAAGCCTAAAGTTGTCCTTCTCCTTGAAATTCTAAGTCAGGAAGGTCTACACCTATTTGCAGAGGCGAATGGACATATCTCTTATGTCACCTGAAGTCATTCCTTAGTTGCTTGTCGATATTAGGATGTGGGCATTCGGTTTTATCTATTTCAAAGAGTTTCTTAGGTTGTACATGTCTGCCTTGGAAGCCTGGAAGCCGTGGACCAGCACAAATACGTGTTCGCCGGCATAGCTGGTGCAGCCCTCGCGGGTGTCCTGCTGGTGGATAATAATGTTGTCGATGCTCTCAGGGAAGAATTTCTTATCGATAAACCTTAAGATTTTGGGCTTGAAAACTTCTTTGTGTCTAAGATTTTGGCAAATCTTTCGCAGGTCTGAGATGGAGCAGCTGCCCCCTAAACTGCGGCTGGTCCGCTTGTCAGTCATGCTGATGATGGCCTGGCCCCACTACTACCTGGCGTGCATATAGTATTTCTAACTAAGTATGGTGGTAAGCTAATCCAAGTTGCCCTGGAGCTACTTGATATAGAGACTCCAGTACTAATAGATGGTCTGGCCGAGCTTGTTGCAGTCGTGTATGAAGAGCGCACATAGCTAGTTCCTCTCCTCCTCCTTACTATTCATAACTTGTTATTCGAAGGTGAGGGTGATGGTTTTGACCTAGTCTTTGAAAATGCCTTTTCGCTTGATAGACTTGTTGGAGGTCGACGGCAGGGCTATTTTCTCGATCTAGGTCATGGCCCCGGGCTTGAGAAGTCCAGCGGCCTCCTTTCTGAGAGTCCTAAAGGAGTTCTAGAGGTACTTGAGATAGTAGCTGAACAACTCCCACATCAGTTAGGGCTTCATGCTAGTCAACTTTTTTATCAGATGCTCTAACTTCCAGATCGGTTTCAGCTCCTTTGAATCCTATAGATCACGCACATGGGTATTTGCCTGCTTCTACCTGCGTCTGGCCAGCTAGTATTCAATTTGCTCGCTGTTATTCTTGAACTTGAAGTCGTAGAGGATGCAGTGGACCGACCCACTCAGGATAGCAGTCACATTGTCAAGGAACCTGATATCCATCAGCTCGGCAGGAATAAGGGGAGTGCGCACAAGCCCTTCGAAGGAGTTTACTTCGTTGAGTTCGCTGTCGTATGAGGCGTTGCAGCGAAAGAGCCGCACCTTGAGTAAAATTTAAATATCGTTGAAATCAGAATGCTATGATACAGGAATCTAAATTCGGAAGACAACAGTCTCAGAGACCTTGGTGCTCTCTTGGTAGGGCTCGAATAGGTCAGTGAGATAGTCGGTGTCCCCCAGCTTGTCCTTCAAGTTGATAAACTTTTCAGGGGCGGAAGTGTAGTAAGCCTGGATGGGGACTGCCGAGATCGGCCTGGAGTTGTGATAGTAGAGGAGACTGAAAGAGCAGAAGTGCGAGCCTTTGACTTTGTAGGCCATGAGCCTGAATTCCCGAATATTTAGGACAATTTCGACGATCCCGTTTATCATATGTAAAATGCAATATCGAGAAAGGATTTATTGGAGTGGGTATCCACACTCACTGGCACCAATATCCACGGCCTCGACCAGCTCAACGGCAACCTCTACTGCAAGATCCTATAAAAAATTTACCCTTCTCTCGGGAAACTCAAGTCTAAGCCCGGTCCCAGCTAATACTAAAACATTAACAACTACAAACTCTTCGAAGCAGCGCTGAAGAAAGCCAGTGTAATCAAGGAAATCGATATCATGAAGTGCGTGAGGAGCAAGGACAAGGACCATCTCGAACTGCTCACCTTCCTTATGAAGCTCTACCAGAAGGAATGCGGAGTGGTAACTGAGAAGATGAAGGGAAGGACAGCCAACATCGTCAACAAAAGGAAATATTTTTTAAACAAAGAATAAAACTTAATCGGCAGGTAGGAAATAAACCTGAAGAAGAAGATGAAGGAGGAGGCCCAAAGGCAGATGAAGAATCATTTCGCCTCAATCCTGCTCGAGGTCTAACGAATCCTAAAAGAGCCAATCAATTCACTCTAAGAGATCCAGAGGAGACTCACGATAGCTATCTAGCAGCCTCCTCATAGATAGAACGCACTCTTATAGCTTTCTTTGAATTCCAATATTAAATTATGATGCAAGAAATATAGCTGGAACGGTCCAAGCCACTGATGGAGGGTTTTACTGAACGCAGTTCCCACAGGTTGACTATGGTCTCGGTGAAAGCCGTCCTTCCTTAAAAGCAGCTTTAACTGCCAGACATCGAAGAGCTGAGGCCTAAGCATATCTAGTTTAACACGCTTCGCTCCTAGTACTTTTACAAGCTGAGCAGTGAGGACACCATTTGCTTTAATGTAAACATTAATGTCACTAAAACGCTTTATAAGTTGATGTGCCAGTAGCGTTTCTACCTCATCTTCACCATCATCTATGTTCTCATCTCGCAAATCGTACGCATTTATCTGATGGCTAACCTCTGGCACATTATCTTCTTCAGAATACCCACAGGCGACATCGTACTCTTCGTGCTAGCCGTGGCTGTCTCAAGGGCCCTTTACTTTTTAGCTATTTTGAGAGCAGGCTTAATAAAATCAAAGCAAGGGTCGTTCTAGCTGATAATAAAAAGTTTTATGAGGGGCAAAGTCCAGACCTGGGAGGAGGACATTTTTTTCAAGGTGGGAAGATAGGACGTAATACTGGCTCTAAAGATGGCGATTCTTCCTGCGTAGTTCTCGTTCCTGATAATGCCTAGCGAGGACCGGCAAGAGAAGAAGAGGATCTACTTGCTGCTGAACTTCATCCAAGAGTCGCTGGACCTGGTGTTCTTCCTGCCGCTATACGTGAGCCTATACATCGTATTCGAAGACTCAAAGAGCTTCGGCCTGGACAGAGTAGTCTAGGCAGTGAATCTTTATATAGCATCATTCTAGTTCATGAGGATGGTCTCTTTCAACCTATTCCTGATCGTGAAAAGCGCCATGATTAAATCTGATTGATATTCAACACATCTTCTAGCAGAACTTCAACACCCTCACTCGCCGTTACAGCTACTCCTCCTCTTGCACTATCTACTACACTCTGAACTCTCGCTGTGAAAGCGCTTGGATCAGCTTCTCTCCTTCACTTTGTTGCAGTTCCAGGCTGTAATGGGTGAATAGTCGTATATTAAACCAGAGTGAAGGATGTTCGACAACTGATAATTTGGGGAGTGACTGAAGTCCGAATTGTCCTGCAATGAGAGCTGCCTAGTTGAGGCCCTTGATCAGAAAATACTTTTAGAGAAATATGAATAAATGCTTACAGCGCTTGATGATATGATTAAGTGCGAATGATCTTTCGACGAGGGCGGCATAGACCATGCGCCTTAGATCATTAGCCAGGAGTGCTCTGCAATAAATTACAAGTCCCGACTACTCCTTTAGTTTCTTCTACAGGTACAGAAGCGCAAGTTAGAGTTGAGCTGCCTTGAATTTTTAATTGGTATAGTGGTTGTCTATTCCGAGCTAGTCTAGGATTGATCCTTTGTCGATATCGAACATGCCTGACCAGTCCGCCGACGACATGATAAGGCTCAGGATGAAGCACAGGTGCTTATTGCTGTTGATCTTCATTATCATCCCAGGGTTCGCCATGAGTTCGTTTATCACAATGGAAATCAGGTTGGGGTTGCAGGGCTTCGTCAAAGGAATGCTAAGGAGAATAGTAAGGGACATTAGTCCCCTTTCTGAAGTGTCCTTCCTCTTTTTAGAGAACTCGACTACAATGTTTTTGATGGGCTCAGCAGGACTGCCGTTCCTCTATAGGATCAGGAACATGGCACATATAAATAGAAGACTTGCATTTGAGGAGGGGTAGCCAAGCGAAATGATAGCCTCAAGCTAATGGGCAAAGGTGTTTTGATATCCTGTTTTCAAGTATTTGCATGCCAGAATCAAGAGGAAGAAAGACGCCTTCTATGTGGCCTTCTTGCTCAGTTATCGCATGTTCTTGCGAATGCACTATATTTGAGGTCCCTAAGGATATTACTCTAGATACAAGGAGAAGGCTTGCTCGGCTGATTACTGATTTGCGATTTAGGGGGAGCACCGCTATTCTGACTCTTTGGCTGTATGTGTATTATTATTTAGCTCAATCTCCAAAAATTTTTATTTCAGTGGGCAGTCAAACTGAACTTTAGAGAGGAGGTTAGTTTTTTTATGTATGAACAGGTATTTGCAGACTGCAGCAGCTGCCTCCTTCTGATACAAAACTATCCTATCTAACAATTAAAACAAGATATTTTATCTTGATTCATCAGCTAATTCCTTGGAAATTGCTAGTAGATTATCAAGATCCACCAACTATTTTACTGAGCAACCAGACTTTTCCACAAAATCTAGAAAAAGTCTTTTGAATTCCAGCCCCATCCCAAAAAATTTCATTGGCATTTTACTGTAGGATAGTGTTTTTAGGAGTAAAAAGGATAGCTTTGAAACCAGGAAGGGTCTAACACCGAGTAGTTCCTAATGAAGATGGGATAAAAGCGAGAGCTGAAATTAGCTAAGTTTTTAAGGGTCCAAGGAACTGAGGTGAGTATCAATCAGCGAAGGAAAAAGTGTGAGCTATAAAAAAGAGATATTCATGTATAAATAAACCCACTTAATGCGATCACCCTATTTAAATTTATGACTAATTTTGTGACTAAGGAATAGCACCTCCGCCTGGAGGCTAAGCTCCTTTAAGCGATTTCAAGGATATAGAGGCTTTAGGCTGATTTGGCTTAAATAAAAAAGGATCCTCCCGTCATCCTCAAAAAGAACAGCTCTCTCGACCGCCCTCTCGACATCGCTGTCCTATTTAGCGATCCGCTCGTCTCTTTCGAGGGCGGAGATAGGAAATAGATCATCGAGCCTGTCAGCTACTACTAAGAAATCAGGAGATTAAGAAGAGTGTTCAGGCAGAACGACGTAAGTCTTAAGGTTTAAGTTGCCACAATTGAGAACATGAGCAGGATATTGCAACGAGGTCCACAGATCCTGCACATCATTTGCCACGGACAGAACCAAAACAAGAAAATCGCTCTTTGTTTTGAGTCATCTTTGTACACAGGCTAACTAAAATTTTTAAACTAGTCGTTTTTTATGTAGCAGTCTAAGAACATAATGAAAAAGGGAGTGAAAATCCTGTTTATCAACGCGTGCTTCTCCGAGGGGATCGCTAAAGTATTTTTGCAAAACACCAACATTCCTTACGCAATAGCTGTCATGAGTCAATAGCGCATCATGGATTAGACTGCCTATATATTTTCAACCAATCTCTATTAGAATCTCATGCTCGGACTATCTGTTCGGGAGTCCTTTAGCAAGGCTGTCTTCTTTACCACCCAGGAAATGAGGAAGGAGCAGATCGCTTGCTGCTGTGCTCACGGTCACAGTCCCAACTGCAAGTTCACCTATCTCCAGACCGAGCAGGGGCTTTGGACTGTGCACGAGTTGATGCATATCCCATCGAAAGGGGAGTGCAAATGCAGCTAAGGGTGGATGAACAAGCACTCGCGGAGATGCAGGTTCGCAATAAACTTCCTTTCGAACAACAACGAGAACTACCTGGGCTTTAAGTAGGAGGACTTCGTAAACTTTTAGACTTTGCATGCCTGCTGCTGCTTTCGGATTTAGAAATAGCACTACTACCCTCACGACGAGTCGATGAAGTTCAAGCTGATAACCAACCCCAACTTTCCCGAGAAGTAGTTGTTCTTCGAGAAAAACTCGGCGTACTTTGTGGAGGAGACCAACCCGCTGGTTGTAGAAATGCAGGACACCTCAAACTCCAATTTCCAGCTGATGGGCAGAAATATTTTTATAGACCACATTATCAGGGTCCTCAAATCCGAGAGTAATTGCCTTATCCTTGAGGGAGTCTCAGGCTCAGGGAGGACGTCCGTCCTTAAAAGGATCAGTGCCTATCTGCTTTAGCGTTCCGTCTTCAGTAATGTCGTCCTCATTGACTGTAGCAACTGCGTCTCCCTAAGCCACCTCATGATCAACCTGCTCAAACCTTTCGATAAATTCGACATGAAGGACCTTCTTAAACACTACAAGAACAGTCAAAACTTGTTCATGTTCGACAACTTCGACGGACTAATAAAAGACGACGTCATAGCGCTCATTGAAAAGATGATAGAGTAATTAAGCGACAGCAGGTTCATTCTCACTCTGAGGACGTAGTAGCGCTCCTAAACCCTCTTCTTCAACCGATTTAAAATCAAGGTCAAGTTCTAGAGGCTGACATAATTGAAGAAGGAACACGCAGCTAAGCTATTCATCAGAAGTGCCAAGCACTCTCTCTAAACCAAATACCACAACTTCAAGGAACTAAAGAACCACAGAATTTTTCAGCTTATCGAGCTTCAGCCCAAACTGGTCTTGGACCTGGCCCAAAATTTTTTGATAAAACAGTCAAAACACCCAAAAAAAATTCTTACTCTTAATGAATACACTAAATAGCTGTAGGAAGAGCACTCTCTCAAGAAAAGTCGTATGCAAAAGTAGATCGACCTTTTCAGAAAGAATATTGAGTCCCTAAAATAAGATAATTAGTCAGCCTATGCCTTGCTTTCTTTTCTCTCTGAGTTTAGGAATGGCCTGAGCTATATGGACATAGTGCTCTACACGTTCATTTAACAATGCCTGGACATGCACATTGTGTGTCCTTCTGACTGGCAGTTTTCGCTACTGTACCTGACGCGTATGAAGATGTACGAGTCAAACAGCTAATAAAATATCTAAAGCTATGTGCTGGATCGTGCGATAAAGAACCTCAACGAAGTTTAGATTGGAGACTACTATTACATCTCTGTTAACACTATTAATAGGAGGAAATTGTTCATTGCTACTCAGTTTGTTAGATAGTTTTTCAATTCTTCCAATCCAGCCGACAACGCACTCAAGGTCCTCCCAGTTCTCACCAACATGGCGAGTATCACAGTCAGACTCGCCCAAAAACGCTACTAGTTCTACTAAAAGATCATCGAGTACTCTAGCCTTTCGAACTGCGGCGTCTGGTCGATCGAGTAATCAGACTAGATATTCCGGAGGCATTTTTAAATAGAGATAAGAGGTGCACTCATAAGCCCCAGTCCTCAGAGCGACCTCCTTGAAGGCCTGCTCTCCTTGGTCAGGTCTTTTGGACTATAGAACTAAGCCCATCTCAACCTCATGAACTCCTTCCTAGAGCGCGTCTACTAGTTTTCGCCTAAACTCCTGATACGTAGCCATCCTTAAGTCAATCTGATAAATTGGGTTTGCGACTTATCATAACTCTCAGTTTCGCTGCTCAAGCATCAAGGAAAATTAGCAATGGCCATCAACCTATCTAGCAAATTTTTGTAATAATTTTAATTGCTTTAGCAGTGGCTTAGAGACCAATACGTTAAAACTTAGCGATTAGCGCTCACCAGAGTCAAGCTGGCCCTACTAAAGCTGTAGATCCAGACCAGGATAAACCTTAAAAACTAGATTTTCAGTTTTTCAGATTTCTTTACAGAGGCAAGAATGGTGGTAAAATCTCTTAATATCCTAAATCCGCTTGTTGTCCTCCTGGACCTCTAACTCAACTTCCTGAGAGTCTACCTCCTCTACAAATAATTGAAGACCCTTCAGATTTGTCACTAGAAGATACTCGATTAGATTATTGCCCTCTCTAGGAGAATTCAGGAATTTTTCGACAAACAACGACTCATTAAAACTGAGGGCTGGAAATTTTTCAAGTGTAAATGGAGTCTGCTTAAGACGAAGATCCTCCTTCAACTTCACCTGTTCAAGATCAACAGACGATAGTTCTAACCTAACAAAATCTTAGCCTAGCTGAAAAGCTATGAATAATTCTACAGAGAGAACAAATCGACATGCATATAGATATCGATTCTGATGTCAATCGCGAAAGTGAAGATCGCACTAAGGATGGAGCTGGAGGAGGTGAAGTAGAGGTGTATCGAGAGGTTAAAGTTGCTGGTGCATGATCTGAAGCTGATAAAGATGAAAATAAACAACAAAGTGGGGAGGATATAGAGTGAACTGAGACAGGTGCTCGAGTAGTGCGCAAAAAAACTTATCATTTTCTCCAGGAGTTCCTAGCTCTCTGATCGCATTAGCTTTAGGCGTTAATATAATTTCAAAGCCCACATAGAAACTGTTATCAATTAGGAGAAAAAAGAAGTGCTGCTCAAGTTTGAAATTCTTACGAAGACAGTCTTCTAGCAAATCTTCAAAGGATGCTTTTTTGCTGTCCTTTACTTCGAGGGAGTCTCACTTGCCTCTTCAGAGATCCTTTTATAAAATGATAAACTTCCCAAGTACGAACCATTAGACGTCGATTCCATTTACATTTAGAACTCAGGATTGTGCGACATCATCTTCCTCATCGGATAAAATGTGTGCTAACTCGGAAAAATTATAGTTTAACGTTTTAAAATATCGAATCTTTTTCTGTTTTAATTTAGCAAATATTCAGAAAGTCCGTTCATCGAGGATCTGAAGAAAGGCGCGACCAATTAGGCCTGCAGGTAGCTTCTTAGAAGAATTCTAAAAGGAGACAACCAACAAAAAGCATTCAATTCCTCAATGAGCAAATGCATCGACTTTGTAATTTAGAACTCGAACGGACTTGTCAGTAACAGCAGGGAGTTCTAAAAGCAGTTTGGCAGGTTCCATATCATAAAGCTTTCTGAAGAGAGGATCAATTAAATAAGGATAGGAGAACTAAGGAATGTAAGCGCCTAAAGGCCAGCGCAGCCCTCTCCCCTCACTCAAGCCCTCATTAGGAGAATTCACTTTGTAGGGACAATAATCAACTAGCTAAGTGAGTAGGGTTTTAGCGACAATTTCATAAATGTGTGGGGCTCTTAAGGCTCAGGCAAATCGACCTTTGCGAGGTAGCTGAAATATTAGCTGAGCAGCAAATTCCAGTTCAAAGAGGGGATCCACATAATAGAGTGCAGGAAGCGGGGTGATGGCGTAAAGGGACTTATATAGAACTCAATAGGGTGCTAGCTGAGCCTTCTGAAGAGCAACAACAGAGAGTCGGGGATGCTAATAATTTTCGATGACTTTTAAAATTTGCTGGAGTGCAGTCAAGACCCCTATTTCAATCGAGTGTTCTAGCTGCTCTTCGAAAAGCAAATCGAGTTGTTGTTCATCACCAGAAAAAATGCTTAAAAGAAGCTCAAGTCTTTGAAAGGCAAGTTCTTAAAGTCTAGAGTTGTCCCCATGGAAATACCTGCCCTCACTTCCTAAATGGTCGACTGGATGCTCAAACTCAACCTCAAGAAAGATCTAAAAGAGAGGAGTAGAGACATCTAATTGCTTTAGTTCATCGAAAAGACCAACAAAACAAACTACCGCAACTACGCCAAGATGAAAAAGGAGTTAGGCTAATTCGTGTCGAGAAGGTACTTTCCCGAAGCCGAAAAGCAAATCTAGCTAGCTCTCGCCTAGAAGTAGTAGTACTGGGAGTTTCTCCAGACTGGTGATGAGTAGCTGTATTTCTAATAGGATTAAGAAAAAGTCAGCAAACGGAAGCAGAAGCGCAAGAAGTTGAGGCGGTGATAAATTTTAGTAATAAAATCAAACTACCCATCTCTTGGATTACAGCTTCCTTGTGAAGCACGGAGAGTTTCGTCCTAACTGAGAAATAGATAGTTTCGATACTGACTTTTCCCGGAATTATCTGAACTCGCTGGCCGATGTATTGCATCTCTCAGTTTTGAACCTTTTTTCTCTGTTGAACACAGTTTTGAAAGACCTTTTGAAACAGTTGGTGAGGTTGGGGTGGTAGGCGCCTAGGGGCGGCGGCCTGAAGGAGGAGGAGGAGGATTCGTTGCGCTTATCTCTCGAAAGCTGTTTGAAGAAGGGCTCTTGGACAATGGTTTTGGCTTGAATAGTTCTTTCCTAGACTTTTTATTACTTTTATAAACCGAGCCTTGTCTTCACATACTGGTCCAAATCACTTTAATCCCTGTTTGGCTGGATCTTGGCGCTCAGAATCGGAACTTTTGCCCTCCTCCTGATTTTGTTCAGTCCCAGAGTTCTATCGATGCTTATTCCCGTTGGACTGAAGTTCCCGAACAGCAATAAATCCATATTAATAATCACAAGCGCTTTAGAGGAACAGCCTTGCCCTCCTTGTGGGCTTTGTACTGTGATTTGAGCTATTCGAGTTAGTCTTCGATCTAAAATATTTTCTTCTCCATCCGCTTGGCCTTTTCATTCTCCTTGAGCTACAGGGCCCAGTGGTAGTGATAGACCGACTATTTCCAACTTTTTATGAGAGCCTCGTGCTTGGACTCCAGAGTGACTATCTCCTTTCGGACGAAGTATTTGTCCTTAACGAGCAGAGAGAGGTAAAGAATCAGGAACAAAAAGGTGCTGGCTACAAGTCCAGTATGGATCATTTTATAAATAAATCAAGTTCTTTCAATCTGAATTTTTCTTAATTTCCTGGCATCCTGAATGGCAAATTCGACTCTCAAAGGGTAGCCTAATTATTTCTCTGAGTCCTATTTGCACCACTTGACAAGCTTCAGCGGTAGCTATTCATTCTCAAACTCTACAAATCCATAACCTTTATTCATTCCTATCCTCTTCTTGTTATCTCTTTACTACATCAGCTTGCAGAATTTTATTGACTTGAATAGTTTCCTACCTGTGGCCCTATGCACAAACGTTTTTATTACATCCTTGAACCCCGCCTGGTCCATCTATTTTCGCGGGAACCCTCTTACAATGACCCTCGTACTAGATACTATAAAATTAGGGTTTTTCAGTTTCTACAGCTTTTAAGCGATCCTTTTTTAAGAATTTTCCTGCTTCTAATTGGACATTGGCTAGTTTCCTTCAAGCGCCAAGTGCAGTCTCCTTTTCCCACTAGGGTCGAATGCTACTAACTATTACAGGGTTTAGACACTCTCGATCTTTTTCTGCTTGCGTGATCTGTCTCTCTATTGTTGGATCATGGCTTGCTATTGCTACTGATTTCTGCGGAGGATGTCTGATTTCTTGAGTGCGGGCATGAACTCCAGGATTGATCCTTTAAACTCAAGTGAGATTACAGAGGAGACTGGTTTCTTTTTGTTGTTTTTTATTGATTAGGAAAATAGTTTGCTGAATTTGCAAAGCTCCTTACAAGTGTTTTAGTCCTTAAACTTAGAAAAGCCTGTGCCTGCGAGCTCGCCTGTCTGCCTATTGGTCACCAATTTCAAGGATTAAAGCTAGCCGTACTGCTAGAGGTACTTCTTTAATTCCTTATATTATGAGTCGAAAGGTATGTTTTTAATGAAAATGGTTCTGGAGAGATCCTAGTCCTAAAAACTAACACTTGGCTTAGGGGCTCTTTACTATTATTTCTAGATAACAGGGGCTGGTTCAGCCTAAACCTCTTGCTGCTATTGCTAAGCTTTTTCAATTTGTGCTTTCCTTTCTTCTTTGTACTTTTATTTGGGGATGGCGATGTCGATTATTATCTGTCTCCCTTTGTAGGTGGTTCCACTGAGTTCCTTCTTGCACTTCAAGGCTTGGTTCTTAGAATCGAATTAAGCAAAGGCGCATCCGATATTCTTGCCGCCCCTTTTGGGAATGGAGACTTGGGAGACCTGGCCGAAGGGGGCGAGGAGTTGAGTTATATGCTTTTAGTTGATATCGAAGACGAGATTTCTGATGACTATCCTGCCATTGTGTTTCGATTTGGCGTCTTCAACTTTTTCCATTAAAATTGATGATAGAAATTCATAATGGTCAACCAAGATCGATGATCGTCTTGATATCTTCCTTCCCGATTCACAACATAACGTAAGGCTAAGCGGCTCTATTAGAAGACCTTTGTGAGACTATTCAGTCGGTTAAAAAGGAGAAGAAATAAAAGATTCCGCTTCAAATTGACTTGAAAACACACAACATCTTTAATAGCAACAATTTTTCAATGAAAAAAGGCTTTTTTTTAAGAAGAGCTATTCTTTCACCGCACATCAACATAACTGCCTATCTTGCTTAATTCACTAAGCATCCTTAGTTACTTTCTCATCCTCGAAGAGCAGGAATTAACTATTCTATTTTGTGAATCGTCCGACTGTCAACTTGGAGTTTCTTAGAACGATTCCGATGGCAGCCAGGTCGTAGGTCAGTTCCTTTTCTGCTATGCAGGCATTGAGCGTGACTAGCAAGAGGCTGAAGTCCTTTTTGGTGAAATCTTTGTTATTGAATGTTTAGCAATAGGAGTAATTCTCAAGGATCTGCAGAAGCTTCTGTTTGTCACTCAGGTTTTTCTCGATCAATCTGGTGGCTTCCTACTTTAGTTCTTTCCTAAGTTTCCTATTCTCTTACGTCTTTTCCCCTTCTACGCCATTCGCTTACAGGACTGCCTGGAATACATTTGAGCTCCCGTAGAGCGGTTGATAGAGGGTCTCCTCCCTCATGTTGACCTCCTTGTTGTTGAGCTTCATCTCGCAAATGATAAAATTGAAGCTTTCCGGGTTATAGGTTCGAATAAACAAATCGGATCGTCCTTGCCTGGTGCTAAATTCCTACTTGGGGCGCTAACCTTTTGCATATTCTTAGAAGGAGCAGTAGACAACATCACAAAATTTAATTGCGCTTAGTTTAACCAGAAATCCCAAGGCAGCCTCATTGGCTATGATCTCTACTTGATATCGTCCGAATTTGAAATTCTTGCCAGCCATGCGGACTTGCTTCAGAAGTGGCCCAACGATTTACTTCGCAAGCTTGTCATAAAAGGATGTCGGTTTTTTTTTAAAGAATAAGCTTACGATTTTGAAGGTAATTGGTGACTCCATCCCATATACAAAAGCGAAAGATTTCATGCATTCAGCGTTCCTGAAGACGTAACCTTCGACATTGAATGAAACAAGACCGTGCGACTCGAGCAAGTAAAACAATTGGTCCTCTCTGAGCTTCAGCTTTGCAAGGTCTTACACAAGGGTACTGAAATTTATGAATGGTGTCAAACATTAGCTCACATCGCACTTGCCTGTCCTTAACATTTAACGTAGAGCCTCAATGGTCGGGTGAATCGGATCAGCAGCAAGTAATTTTTTGATGTAATTGATGGCGAAACTGCTATTCGTGACTTCCTTACTTTTATTCAGCAAGTCCATTTACAGTTCGTCATCTGCCTTTTCTTTGGAAATTAAATTTGAAAAATTTTCAAGCTAAAAATTGTTGACAAAATGATTCTACCGCGACCCGTGGTAGCAGTTCAGCTATCCACAGATGCTTTCGTAAACATCGAGTCCTTTGAACAAGTTATGATGGTCATTAATTTCGACACCAAGTGAGGCACAGTATCTTTTTAGCTTCTGTGCGCTTTCTACCACCGTGTCCGAAAGAAAAGGGAGGGCTTCTTTGTAAAGGATGTATGGAATGTTATTAATTCCAGACATGCCCCTATCGATCAAATAATTGATTCCTGTCAAGTAGACTGGGATTTCATTTTTCTTGAAGGCAGATACGAGCTGACTGATGACGCTGCTGTAGTAACTTAAAAGTATTTTTTATTCTTAAGGAGATTTCATGCAATTTTAAATAATCTTAGTAAAAGGCTTGCTTACCTAATCGATTATGAAGATAGGAAGAGGTTTTATGATTTAGGCAAATCTTTACAACGGTAGTTTAGACTGTTCGACCTATTTCTTATACTACTCAGACAAAGTGTGGAACACTGGATCACTTTTAATCTATTTCAATACATGTTAGTTGAATTAGGACAAGTTGTCTTTTTAATCAAAGGTAAGTCTGACCACAGTCCACTTAAACATTTTCATTTTGTCTTAGAAGCAGGTCTCCTTAAAGAGTGCAGCTGCTTTCGCTTTGTGCTCCTCTCTCTATCCTTCCGGCAAATGGTAAGGATCATTGAAGAAGAGATCCAGCATCTGGGCATTTATAGATTTACCCAGTCGCGGACAGGCAAAAAGCATCAATTTTTTTTTTTTATCCAAAAACATTTTGATTAGGTTCGTGTTGTCCTTGAACAAGAACCCAGTCCTCAAACCAGCGAAAGAAGATTATAATTGGGTTTGGAATAGGTCAATTTCTTGGCCCTTCAATGGTGCCTTGATTCCGAGTGAGATCAGCCGAGGCAGGTTTTTTGAGAACAGTCTGAGAGTCTGTTAATCTTGAATTGTGTATTTAAGTCCGTTCCTCATCGCGAAGGGTTATTATTAATGAATATTTTTAGCCAATAACTTGAGTATTGGCTTGACTTTTAGGATTCGGCCTTCGTCGATGACTTATTCGACTCTATAGGTGAGGAGGCTGAGCTAGGTGAGATCGACGTAGGACCTGGCAAGCCGAAATAGCCCTAATCTTTTAAAATTCATTTTAATTAATGCCACTATTTCGAATTTAATTTTACCAATCAGAACATTGATGTCGAAGCCACCTTGCTTATTTTTACTCAGCTTAAGTGCTTTGGGCAGCACTCTAATCATTGAGAATAAAAAACAGCACTGGCCTAAAGGAGAACTGCTCTCATAATTATAAATAGAGCAACTTGGTTTCTTTCTCTTTTGCTGAAACAAATAAGCAAATCTAAATAAGCAAACCCCGACTTGTGATGCTATACAAAGGCTAGAATCCAAGCTGCTTCCTAAGATAATCGAGTTTCTAATGACAAAACATGTGAATCTTGAACATTCTCAACAGCCCCTCAGACTGAGAGTGGCCCTCGAGTCATATTCGAATATCTTTGCTTCTTCTGCAAGCTTAGACCCTGCGAAAAAATTTCTTAATTAGCTCGAGGAAAGGAAAGATGTAAAAGAGCTTCTACTTTTATACCGGATAGGAAGTATCGAATGAGGTTTTAACATTCACCCTCCAACCAGAGCTTTTCTTAATATTATGATCGAACAGCTGGATTACTAACTCGATGTTTAATGCAGCTTCTTTTTGAGACTGCTGCCGGAAGCGCAGCTTGCAATTCTGCTAAAGAATTGAATACAAGATTAGGCCTGTGGCCAGTGTTGCAAACAGATCTAATTAATGAAAGGTACACACTGCTCAGAATCGAACACTTTGAATAATGGTGTGATTGGTGTAAATCGCCATAATTAATAGATTTGTTGAAATGTGATGATAATACGTCGCTATTCTGCTACTGATGAGCGATCAGCTTCTGACTATCCATTTAATGCTAGAATCAGCTACTCTTCGAAAGCGATCTGAAGATCCTCTCGTTTTCCTTCTCGTAGACTAAAGTCAGTCTGGTTCTTATTTCCTTCTGGGTTCGGGTCGGATCCTGGCCCTTCACATTCAGCATAGAGTCGAAAAGACTCTTGTTTATTTGCAGATTGTCGTCGATCTCCTCTCTGAGAGCCTTGAATAATTAAATTGCCTTATCCCTCTACCTCTATGCAAATGAGAATAGCCACATGAATTAGTACTTCCTAGCGTTTTGGATTGACTCTATCAGGCTCTAGGATTTCTGCTGCTTGAAGCCTGCAAAAATTATTTAATTGGAGTAGAATTTCAGTTAGTCGCACTCACTGCAGAGCAAGGGTTTTATGCTTTACTAACTCAGCTACTTCACCCACCCGCCCTGCAGACACACACACTCTTCCTTGCTATTCTAATTCCCAAAAAATTAAAAGTATTAGTTTATTTCTAAAGATCGAAATTACATCTTTGTCGGCTTGCACCATGAGCTCCATGACTGAATAAGCCTTTTGCCCTTGTTGATGTTCCCCAGATAGCACCCCTTAATCTTGACATAACACTTCTAAAACAGCTTTACGAACGAAATCGAGCATGTCATCTCTTTAGGCAGAATGGCACTCCACTCCTTGAAAAACTTTAAGACTTAGCTTGCAGGCTTGTCTTAATAGTAGATAGATCCTACGGATATTTATTAGTGAGAATCTAGTTTCATTTAGTAACTAGATACGATTCCTAGATCGTGATTCCCGCTCTTGACTGCCAGGAACAGTTACCTGCTGCTTCGCTCGCTGAGACTGAGCACAGTCCCGTCGTAGGTTATCAGGTTTATGCTCATGATTCTCTAGATTGCCAACCCTTTCATCCTAGAAAAAAATCCTACATTTCCAGCTATGGCATCATCAAAAATGTTTTTGTTCTAGTCGAGGCTGAGCGGAGCAATCAGCTGCTTCTGGCTGCAGAAGTTGTGAAGGTGCCGCCACTGAGCGCCCCGGTCGATCTTCACTACTCTTTTCTAAGGGAAATATTAGATGCTGTTGAAATCATCAGTATTAAGGAGAACGAAGTTATCTACGAAGAAACTGTCGACAGCCTGCCTGGACTCGAGAAAGGGGAGCTTGCTCTTTTTGGAGAGCGAGAGGATTTGAGTTAATTAATTTTCACTAGAAACCGACACTATATATTAAGGAAGATGCTTGAATTAAAACCCAGAGACTTTGATTTTTTTCCGATAGGCCTGTTAGTGCTTGAAGGAAACCCTGCCTGGCAGCATTGAGACCACCTTCAGGAGAGTGCTGCGGTCCGTCCACGGGTTCTCTTTTATCCCTTAACAATTACCCATCAAATATTATGATTCATTTATTAAATTATTTAATTTGCCTTAACCACTACTCTTCTTCGAAACGAAGCGCGGACGGCTTTTACCCTTGTCCTTCCAAATACAGCAAGACCCTAATCGCCTTCACCTTCAGACTCATGTACTCGCTTATCCAAGGCTGCCGTCTCGAAGTTAAAATGTTCGATTACTTTACCACTTAGTTTTTTAGCCATTATGACTCGTTGAAATAAACAATGAATTCAAGCACTTGCTCCGTTTATTATTTGTTGTTTTAGCTGCTCTATTCGATCAGATGAAAGAGCGCCTTTCTGGCTCGCTCGACCTAATCGAAATCGGGAGGTATTGCCTGCTAAAAAACAGCCTCCGTGAACTAGATCTTGGTGAGCAGCCTGAGTAGGGAGAGCTGCTGCTTTTGGAATGACTCAATCAGCTGCTATCTTATGAAAATAAATTTTCTTATCAAATAGATAAAAGTCAGTAGCGCTGGAAAGTAGATTTATGCTACCAGGCTGCTGAATTTGAAGATGAAGCTAACCATTTGCAGGCTCAGCTCCAGCCATTCCCTCAGCAGTCGCCCCTCATCAGGTTGTTACTCTTCCAAGGCGAGTTCGGCCTCAGACTCTTTGTCTTTGGAAACTCCAAGCTGGGATTCCTGGAGCCTTTGGAGCTTTGAATTAGAAATTTTTTACTGTTAAATTCGATTAAACAGCTAAATTTAGATAAGACGGACTTGGCCTGACTTCCTGTATAGGTTCTAGTCGAGAGTGAACATGGTTAGGGCGTCGGCCTTCTGCTTTTGGAGAGTGGGGCCTTTGCGCTTTCGTCTTAATTTAATCATTATCAATCAATTAATACTCAGCAACTACGCCACATCTCTCTATAGGATTTGGCACTCCTTTTGGAACTAGTACATCTTTACTTTTTACTGCTTCACGAGGAAAATATTGAAGTCACCTCTGATTGATTGGCTGCCTGTCCTTAGCTTGTCGTAGAGCTTGCTGCCTCTTTTTAGCACCTTTATCAAGGGGCTTTGCATATTACCGTTTAAATAGCATTTTCCAAGGATTTCGTCGCAGGGAAAACCCATTTATCTGTATATTTTTTTAATACCTTCGTAGTCGCTTTTCTCGTTGCCAAAGTCATTTGAAGGCACAAGGATGGTTTTTATGGCAGGGTGTTTCTTCTTTAATTATTTGAGCCACTCTATGAAGGCTCTGGCCTTGGGGCTGTCAGAGCCAGTATTAACAACGAGACAAATACTGGAATCGAAGCGCTGAAGGGTGGAGGCTTAGTTGTTAACAGTGAGGACCGGGACCTCAAAAATATTCTGATAGTGGGTCTCAACAAATTCAAGAGGGAATAAAATCTTCCCGAAAAAGGTATTTCCCATTTAATTTATCAACTTATGGCTTGAAGCAGCCGGTCTCGCCACTCGCACACTTACAGCTCTTTTAGGAACTCTCGCTATTCACTCAGCCTGCTCTTCAGACTCACTTGCAGCTCCCCCTAGGACATCGTCACCTTTCCTTCCGAGATATCAAGTCCAAGGGGTATGACTGCTTTTCCTCCGAACTTGGCCTAGAAGAGGGTTTCAGGCCCTCCCTCCAAATGATAGGATTCACGTTAAAGTGAGATATACCATATAATTCTAAAAGCCTTGGAGTCAAAGTTTTATTATTTTATGGCCAACGCCCTTAAGGGGGAATTGACAGGCTTGTTGAACGTAAGTTTGAGCATTTTGTTTTAGATCTAGGCCTTTACAACTCTTATTGGAGTCACTAGAGACAACAGCCATTAGTAGTAATGCCAAGGCCCGTTTTCCTTGGGGTCTATGAAAATCAGCTGCTTTATCTGCTCGATCTCGTTCCTGAATAGCTTTTATGGAATCGAAAACAGCTCAATCCCCAGTCCCGCCGTAAAGTTTTGGTAGCGATAAAGTTCTATGAATATGTTCATCTTGAAGTGGTAGCAGCTGAAGTTGGATGGACTTTTCTACAGCATCTTCTACAGGAAAGCTAACTAGTTTTCCCAGTTCTTTTATTTTCTTTGGGAAATCAGCCAGTGCCTATAGTTCCAAACATGGAAATTCCTGTCGTCTAAACCTAACATTTTTTCGCACAATTTTAGCTCGCTAGTAAAGGGGTCCTCGCCTAATTCCTAAAGCTGAATAACCAGCCACTGTCTGTAAGTCCATATAGTATAGGACTTGGGGTTCTATTTTATTAGTTTGTTTGTGATCAGAATCTAGTCAAAAAAGAGTTTAATTGCCTCCTCTCTTGACTGGTGTTTGAGGCGGTCAATGATGAGCTCTCGCCTGAGATTATAAATAGTCGGGATCTATGGACACAGCTTGAGCATGGAGGTGGTCTGCTCAAAAGGAGTTTAGCATATGACCTAGCCCTTTCTGAGCTTAAAAAAGTACTAGAGCGCGCTATTGACTCTAATAGAGATCTCTCTGATCTTTTCTATCTCTTCGGGGGACTGCTGGACAGATTACCTCTTCCTCCCGTGGATCATGATATCAAATTAAGGACATTCCGCCTTACCATTATTTCAATGATACAATAGTACATCCGGTCTTGTTTGGCTGCGCTGGTCAATCTTCCTGGGGATATCTCCAGTATGACCACCAATCTAAATTTCGATTAGCTTATTAACAAGGCCCAGCCCATGATCATCAGATTCAGGCCATAAATTGGGTTCACTTATTTCAAGCTCGGGGAGCCTGACACGGAGGAGTCCTCCATAATCATTATAAAGAACATGGGCAGACATAGAATATCAGCAGAAAATGTGTCAAAGTGTCTAACTTTTAGCAAAATCAACGGACCGCCCCTAGTGAATCTGGCAAACGTGATAAGCAAATTCTATCAGCCATTGATAACGAGGAGCGACCCCTCGAAGCAAATGGTCTTCTAGTAGTTCAACGAAAAACTTAGAAACTATATTGAGTCTTAGGCTCCTTAGGCCGTAATAAATTCACCACTCGACTAAATCTAGTTTTGGCTGGCCTCATCTATCAGCGGTACCACTGATGACATCATTATAAGGTCCAAGGTCTACTACTCCATCTTAAGCTCCTCCGAACATAATTGGCGCAGATTCACAGTTCTCCCAACTTCAGATTTGATTAAAGTCATGGAGTAGTGGTGGCAGTGCTTGGATGCAATCTGGAAGCACTAAAAATATCAATTCGATCAAGAGCGCATGGTCAAGCTGCTATAAGTGACAGGCAATTATTTATCCATTAAAGTTCAAGCCATAACAAGCAAGAACATGGGAGAAGAGAGCTATGCAGGCAAAGGCGAACTTAGCATGGCCAATTCCATCATCAAGTAATTCTTTAAAAACCTTGTCCTAAGGAATGAGCTGTGGGCCTAAAGGCCTCTTAACTAAAAACCAAAGCTCCTCAAATTAAAGCAGGCGTAGAGGCAATTAGACTTGCTTTTGACAATGAGAGGATCTTACGACTAAATCAACTTGCTTAACTATTTTGTAAAAGGCAAAAAAATTATGATTGAGACTCTCTCAATGCTGATGCGGGGAGGCGAGTCGCTAGCCGACAAAGAAGAGCCCTTTTTCCGCAAGCTGGACAGCTATAACTAGTAGATAATCGTAAAATTGAAAAAATAGTTGGAGAGCAACTCAATTCTTGACTGCCTAATCAAGTATAAAAATCTTTTTCGCAGGAAAAAAATTTCATCTGCTTTGCAGGCCGAACTAAAACAGAAAATCTAATCCTTCAAATTTTAGGTAAGGAAGAGCAAGCAGGGGATGCCCTTGGAAATGCTGAGGGAGCGAGTGATCGGCCAGGAAAGGATCACCAACCAGCTGAACCTCTTGGATGAAATTAAACTGGAGTTAGTAGAATGGGACCAGCTGAAGCTGGACATGCAGAACAAGATCAAGTAGCTGAAGGTGTAGTAGAGCAAAATATTTACATAGCTGAAAGACCGGCTTAAGACATTCGACAACTCTGTAATCGGCAAGGAGATCAACCTCAAGTACGCCGACAACCGGATCAGCCTCAGTGCCAGCAAAGAGGCTTAACAGTTCCGCAAAACTATCGTTGACCTAATTGATTTAGGATTTCTAAAGCAATTGCCCATGAAGGTCTACAATGCCTATTAAGAGAGCATGCTCTATCAAAACTAGATAGCAAAGCTAAGTGCGACTTGCAATCTATTCAACTTCCAAGTAGTGGAACTGGCTGAACATTAGCGGCCTCTGTTCAAAGAGTTACTGCTTAATGTGGCCAACGACATCCAAAAGATAGCGCCGAACGGAGCTGCTTCTTTCTAATAACTAAAAAAGCTAAGCGCATTTGGACAAGTTCTAAAGATCAAGGTGAGCGAAGTAAGGAAGCGTATTCTTTAGTTAAGGAAACTAATATTCAGTTGTTAATAGCTTCTAATTTCCTTGCTGGACCTGGGTGCAGAGCCTAAGTCTATCGAGCTTATTGAGGACAGGGTCAGTACTCTCTTTTAACTGATTAACAAATTCAATAATAATAATAAATCACATGACGCCTTTACAGACTTCTGGCAAGCGCAGGTGTCAAAAGTTTTGATAACCATGGTAGAGACCTTTGCCAATAGTAACTTCTAAAATAAGGCTTAAATTAATCTTGTGCTGAAACAATAATTAAGGTTCAGTCCCTCAATTTCATATGTCAAATAATGTTTCTGCAAGGAGATTAATGAGTTCCTCATGAGACTTTCGGCTCTCTGCAGAAATCTGTCCTTCTCCAAGGAAAACCCAAAATCATGTGTCATTATGGCAAAGAACATGTAGAGGCGAGTAGGCTTGCTGAACTCTTACATGGAAGGCTTCAGGAAATGGTAGGAACTAAACCGTTTCGACCTCGAGAAACAATAATAAAATTTTAAATAAGGCACCGGAAACTTCTATTTGAACTTTCTGAAGTCCTGCAGGACATAGCTCTAGAAATATCCAGATCGCATTTAGATCGAGGGCGCCAAGGGGTGGTCGCTCTCTTTGGTCGAGTTCAAGGAGGATGTTTCTTAAATCATCTCGAATAAGATATCCTCCCTCATCGGCATCCTCAAGTCTAAAATCAAAAGCAATGCAAGCCTGATTGACACTTTCGTCTAATAGGCGAGTAAGAAGATGAAGGATAAGCCTTAGTCAGTGGAGTAGATGAATAGCGTGATGAAACTGTACTCTACTCTTGAGACCGAGGGCTTAGCATATGAGCGCAGAGTAAAGTAGGTAGAGTCTGACATGTATGTGCTAAGAGTGCTAGGTTAGTAATCTGCGAACACTTAGTTAACCTTAAAATCTTGGGACAATTTCATGCTGTCGACAGGCGATTTCAGCAAGATTATCTAAAGCCAGAAGGGCGAGGTTCAGCATCAGATCTAGAAAAAGGCCAGAAATCTAGAAATCTAGGCAGAAAAAACCATTAATCAGTTCAACCAACTCAAGTCCAAGAGCCATATCAGCAACAAATAGCAGGTTAAATAAGTGGCAGAACGCTGGAAAGACCTGCAGGTCTAGCTTACAGAAATCGATAAGAAATTTAATGAAATCCGCAATGACTCCCTCCTACTTGGCGTCAACACCTAAATGACTAATTGCCAAAAACTGACCAGTCTGATCAACAGTCACCCTGGCTGGAAATATTTCGGTTAATTCCTAAGCAAGTACTCCCAATTAGGCAGCTAGGAATGGATAATAATGAAAGGGAGACTCAACTTAATTCAGGAATTTCTCTAAGAATTTTAGAAAAAAGTTTCACAGCTGAAGACTTAGCCCATTGTTTAATTTCTCAAAGGACAACTTGACGCACTGCGCAAGTCACTCCCAGTCCTCAAACTTTTAAATGGGTAAGCTTTTGAAAGAGACCACTGGATTTCTCTCTTCAAAATATTAGACTTGCCTCCGAACTTATCAGTTGATAAACTTCTGTCCAAATAGTTTCTGTAATCAATAGATTTGATCTGCGAGCGCCAGGATCAAATTAAGGAACTATGCCACAGAGCTCAGGGAGAGATGACTCTGCGATAGGCACTTGAGTAGTTAAAGAAATGGTCCTAAGAGTCTTAATTCTAGATGAGTTAGTATGTATCGCTGGGCAGGTCCACCCCGCTAATAAAATAGTGGAAGGAGCTGACTACCAAAGTCTCTGACAATATTTCTCTCTCCATTTCCCTTCGTGACTCCAAGTTCGCTGGACGCTTCAAATAAGAAATTTAGAGATTCGTTATCAGTCTGTGTGCACTTGACTAAATTCTTCAGCTACTTATACAAATACAGCGCAAGTGGATCTACCTAGAGCCTATCTTCTTTAGAGGAGCATTGCCGAGCTAGATGCCCAGGTTCAGGCGGATCGACTAGTAGTTTAGAGACTTAATGCTCTCCGTCGAAAAGAAGAAACAGCCGATCCACCTGGGCCGAAAATCAGGGCTGGTCGAGTCTTTGAAGTCTATGTCAGAACAGCTGGATCGATGTCAGAAGGCTCTTAATTAATTCTTGGAGACAAAGCGCAACATTTTTCCAAGATTCTATTTCCTGGGAGACGATGATATGCTTGAAATCTTGGGACAGGCTTCTAATCCCTCAGTGATTCAACAGCATCTCAAAAAAATTTATGGAGGAATTAACACTGTCCGAATTGCTAACAACAGCATCAATTATATGTGCTCTTCAGAGCAGGAGTAGGTCCAGCTCATCAATCCGGTGGCGATAACCGATTCGGTGCAAGACTGGTTGATCGAACTCACCAAAGAAATGCAGAGCTCCCTTAAATATTACCAAACCACCGCCAACTAGGACTTGGCTCCAGCTCAAATCATGTGTTTGATAAAGGAGATATAATTTTGCAATAAGACATAAGAGGCAATCAGGACCAACTCCTTGAAGAAAATCCAGCAAGACTGGACTACAGTGCTGGGATAGCTGACAGCCAGATCTGCGAAAGCATCAGGCTCAAAATTAATAAAGCTAAAGTCGATGATCCTGGACTGCATCCACCAGCGAGAGGTGCTGCAATATCTTTCTGGAAACAACATCAGCAGCATATAGGACTGGTAGTGGAAGCGGCAACTCAAGTCGAGAGGAAACCCTGCCAAGCTCTAGATGGTCTAGGCCAAGTTTTAATACACTTATGAATACGAGGGGAATAATCCGAAATTGGTCCATACTTCTTTGACTGACAGGTGCTATCTCACTCTCACTCAGGCTCTCTACATGGGCCTTGGAGGCAATCCCTATGGGCCTGCTGGAACTGGAAAAACATAGTCTGTTAAGGCCCTAGCTCAGTATTTTGGACGTCAGGTGCTTGTATTCAACTGCGACGAAGGCATCGACTTCAAAAGCATGGGCAGGATCTTCACAGGGATCGTGAGGTGTGGGGCCTGGGGTTGTTTTGACTAATTTAATCGTTTGCTGTAAGAGCAACTCTCAGCAATTTCGGAGATGATTCAGGGAATCCAATGGGCGATAAAGGACAGCAAGTAGAGCTGCATGCTGCTCGGCAATCGAATTTAAGTAAGTAAGCACGCAGCCATTTTTGTTACTCTCAATCCAGCTGGAAAAGGTTATGGGGGAAGGTCTAAATTGCCCGATAATCTCAAACAGTTGTTCAGACCAGTTGCAATGTCAGTTCCCGACAATTCTGTAATTGCCGAGGTGCTTCTCTTCTCGGAGGGCTTCAAAGAGGCTAAACAACTCGCAGTCAAGCTCATCGACCTGATGAATGCCCTCAAACAGCTACTCTCGCCCCAACAGCATTACGACTGGGGCCTAAGAGCCCTAAAGACAATCCTAACAGTGGCAGGAAGACTCAAGTCCCAGTAGAGAGGCAAATAAGGATGGTAGATTTAAAGTTAGTTGTTGATCCAGGCCGTCAGAGTAAACACCTTGAGCAAGCTAGCCTTCGAGGACCTCAACAAGTTCTAAAGCATCCTCACAGACATATTCCCCACCATCAAAATCAGGGATGTTGAGTATAAGTAATTGTCGCTCTGTGTCGAGAAAGCACTCAAGCAGGAACAACTAGACTTGCTTCCTTCCCAGATCCAGAAGATTCTGCAGTTCTACTAGGCCATCAACCAGCGGATAGGCGCCGTTTTGGTGGGCCTTTCAGGTTCAGGCAAGTCCACCATCTGGAAAATTCTCAAAATGGCTTTGGAATTATCGTAGAAGAAGATTAAACTTTATTTGATAAACCCCAAGTCGATGCCGCGTAAGCAGCTGCTCGGCTCGATGAACCACGCCACAAGGGAGTTTGAAGAGGGAGTGCTAACAGCAGCAGCAAGAGATGCAGTTAAACAACCCGCTGAGACTTTGTGCTGGATTATTCTGGACGGTGACATAGACCCTGAGTGGGTTTAATCATTAAATTCGGTTTTAGACGACAATAGACTATTAACTCTGCCCACAGGCTAGCGGATCAGTTTCGGGAGGAATATCAACTTCATATTCGAGACGGACAGTCTCCAGTTCGCCAGTCCAGCCACAGTCAGCCGGATGGGCATGATCTACCTTAACGTAGAAGATATATCCTTAGAGGCTCTGCTAAATTCTTATGCCAAAAAGCAAGGACTTAACGAGAAAGAGCACAAGGAGGCATCAAAACTGTTATAAACAGTCTTCTAGAATATAGGCCTTTGCGAGATCAAGACTACCAAGGCAGGCATTGTAAAAGGCTTGATAAGTTTGCTGAGAGGGGGTATGGGAATCTCTTAGGCCTTGATCAAAGGTTCAGTCTCCAATCTCATCAGCCATCGCCATTCTGTCTGCGACAAACTTTTCAAGATCATGAATTTTAAAGAAGCGGCCAATTAAAAGTTCCCACTCACCTTTTCTGAGAAGGACGGGAACCTCTCATGGTTGAAATAAAAATAGTCAAATATGTTTACTAGTGAAGGGTGGCCTATTGTCCAATCGCCTAATTTGCAGGCTAACAGCCAAATTGTGGCGGAATGGCTTTAGCGAGGCTATTCTACACTTCTTGTTGGTAGTTAAGGATCAGGGAAGACTGTTGTTCTTTAAGCCGCAGTCTAATTGTTGAAGGTAAATTATAAAGTAAACTCTTGCACAATCTACTGCAATTCAAGGACAAGCAGCAAGGACTTGCTGGCTAAATTGAAGCAAGTGTGTTTAAAAGGGACTTCAGCCTAAGGCCGTATCCTCAGACCCAAGGAATGTCAAAAGCTAGTTATTGTCCTAAAAGAACTAAATCTGCCCCAACCTGATAAGTACAATACGATAGAGCTTGTCGCTTTCCTGCAAACTCTGCTCTCACACAAGTGCTTCTATGATGACAACCTATAGCCCGTTGCCATAGCTGACTCTATTGTCTTTGTTGGACTTATCAAACCGGAAGGCACACTTGGTCGCTTCCAGCTGAGTACAAGGCTTACTGCCAACACAAAAATCTTATGTGTCCAGTCTTAATTGAAGGGCATTGAGTAAGTGTTGAAGTCCAAGGGAGGTTCAGGAAAATCTTTAATTTAATTAGTAAATAAAGTAAAGAAGGGCATAAGTAGCTAGTAGAACAGACATTACTTGATCCACCCAAGACTTGTTGGCTAAGTGGTCCAAGGACTCTAGAATTACTCTTTTGCGCCAGGGAAGTAGACCATCGACCAAGTCCTGTTCTATTAGTTCAGGACTCTCTACAGAAATAAACTTGTCACCTCTCAAGACAAGAATTAGTTCGACAGAATTCTTAAGGAAACTCAGCCCTCTTTCAACGAAAACAACTTATTTGCAAGACTTAGTGCTGATAAAGCTACATCTTTGTCCAAGTAAGACTTCATCAAGGCCATATAACAAGCGCGTCAGCAAATAGTCGCAACTGAGGGATAGCAAAGTGACTTTGTCTTAATTTAAGAGCTGATAGAGTTGCTTAAGTTTTTAGATAGGTACTTCGCAAAAGGAGGAGCAATTTTGTTAGCAGGCCGAGCAGGATTAGGCAGAAAATTAGCTCTGAAAATAGCTGCTCACATAGAAAAAACTACAATAAAATCCTATGGCCAAGGGAGGAATTATGGCGATCGGGAGTTCAGAAAAGATCTCAGAAGTCATCTTGAACTGATAGCTAATGGAGAGAAGCCCATCCTTCTGTTCTAAGACTATCAGCTAGAGCAGCCTTAGTTTTTGCAGACAATCAACAGTCTGATATGCTCAAGCGAGGTGCAAGGACTATTTTTGAACGATGAGTTGGAAAGGATAATAGCAGATCCTCAGGAATTCAAGAAAAAATACTTAAGAAATAATCTCAATGACGCATTCGTAGAGGCCATCAAGCAGAACTTGAGGATAGTAATATGCCTCTAAACTTCATCTTCAGATTTCCTAACAAAGATTTCAAAGAACCCCTCGCTTCTCAGCAAGTCAAGAGTGTTCTGGCAGTAGGACCTGAAAGACTAGTCCAAACTAAAGCTTGCTTAATTTTTGCTTAGGTAGACTAAGTTTGATAATAAATATATCCTGTCATTGCACCAGAAAGTGAATGACAAGATGCTCAGATCGCCTTATAATTTCTATCAGCTTCTCAAGACTTATTAATTCAACTATAAAAAAATGAATTCTTTCAGCATCGATAAAGGAAAAAAACTTAGTTCCGGCCTTGCCAAACTCAACTAAGCAAATCTGCTCGTAAAAAAATTGCAAGACCAGGCTAAAATTTAGCAAAATGACCTTTCTAAAAAGCAAAAAGAAGCTGACATTGCACTTTAAAACATCAGTGCCGCAATGAAATAGGCCGCTGAAAAAAAATCTTAGACTCAGGAGTTGTAAGAGAGCCTTAAAATTTAAGAAATCCAAATCAGCAAATCTAGACGAGTGGTTGACACTGAATTAAGCTAGGTGCAGCCCCTTATTGACTAAGCTAAAAAGGCTGTTGGTGCTATTTCAAAGAGCAATATTGATTAACTGAGGTCTTTAAAAGCTCCTCCTTAAATTGTTGTTGAAGTTATGAAAGGAGTTCTGCGACTTTTCGGGGTCGGAGACAGTTCTTGGAACTCAATGAAAAACTTTTTGAAAGATCGGACTATTTTATAGCAAATTTTAGACTTTGACCCGAGAAGAATCACACCAGAAATGAGAAGGGATTGCTAGAACCTAATTGATAAAAACAGTCATTGTTTCGAGAAGGCTAACGCGTTTAAAGCTTCAATGGCCTTAGGGCCTCTGGCCTAGTGGATTAAAGCAGTTCTTAGGTACAGCAAAGTGACCTAGAAGATTAAGCCCCTCGAGCAGTAGAAAAATGAACTAGAAAAGAAGCAAGTAATCTCAAAGAATCGGCTGAAGTAATGCTCCTCAAAGCTCATAGTCCTCGAGCAGTCCATTACAAATTTGAAGGAGAGTTTTTCAAAAACAACATCAGACGCACAAATTCTAAAAAAAAAGCTTTAGGCGACGCAAAATAGTATATCTAAGGCCTCCTCTATGCTAACAAAGCTGCAGAACTAGAATGTGAGGTGGTCTTAAGAATTCAATTAGATCGATTAGCAAGTAAAAACTTTCCCCAAAGTCTGTTCCCTTAACTCTGCTTTTATCACCTATCTAACCTCTCTTGAATAGACGAAAAGAGCTGCTCAAATTTTATAATGGGTCTAAAAGGAGACTTACTCGTTTCTGGGGACGATGCTCTCAGAAGCTCAGATCTCCAACCTTAGGAAAATGGGCCTACCCAATGATGTCCTCGCTCTATAGAATTGTGTTAGCTCTATTAATAGTCGACGATTTTCGTTGTACATTGATCCTGACAATGTAGTTGGCATATGGCTGTCGAACCGATTCAAATAGTTCAAGCAGCTAGAAATCATCGGACATACCGATAAAAAGTTTGTTAACTCACTTTAACTCGCTGTGCGTTTTGGGAAGATAATAATTGTAAACGATCTGGACGTGATATAGCCTCTGATGGTGCCGCTGCTAAGAAAAGATTTTATGCGAAACGGGCCAAGGACGATGATGAAGATTGGCGAAAAAACGATCGACTACTCCTAAGAGTTTTAGTTAATCATGACGACAAGAAATACCCTTTTCTAAATTCCAAGTTATAACTACCCTTACTTGCAAGTGCTGAACTTCAGTGTGACTCGGAAAGGACTGTAATCCAAACTGCTCTCCAGAATCATCAATTAGTTCAGTCCGGAAGTCGAGTCCAAAAAAGCCTAACTCATCGAGAAATAGGAAAGGCTTAAAGTCTAGCTGGAAGGCATTCAGAACAAGCTTCTAGAACTTCTTGCTACATCGACTGGAAATATCCTCGATAATGACTAACTTATCAAGTCGCTCAACTAGTCCAAAGAAAAGAGCAATTTCATCTCTCAGAGTCTCAAAGAGGCGATGGAGCTGCAGAAACATCTGGATTAGCAGCGGGAAATGTACAGATAATTAGCCCGCAAGAGTTCAAGCATCTTCCTATCAGTCGCATAGCTCCGCAAGTTGAATCCAATGTACAAATTTTCACTGGCCTTCTTCATGACTTTCTTCTAATCAGCATTAAGTGTTTAGAGCAGAAATACTAAGTAAATCATAGTTAAACTAATAAACAACTCAGTCGATTCGATAGCCCCTGCTCTTTTCAAGCAAGATCGACTCATTTTCGCTTTCCTTGTGTTGGTCTCGGTTAACTAGAGTTCTTTCAATAAAGACTAATACGAATTTCTTTTGGGAATGTCGAGGAAAAAAGTCAGTAAGAAATTGCCAAGTTGGAGTAAAGGATTGGTCTCCCAAGAGTAATTTTAAAAGCTCATTGCCCTCAGATGCTTTTAAAACAAAGAGCTTGAGAGCAGCGATGTCTAGCAATGGGTGAACTCATAATCATAATTAAGTTCGCCTCTGCTAGGATTGTCAGATTTCCAAAAAATTCTTCTGATTAAGGTGTTCAGGGCTGATAGACTTGTTAAGACACTTGGAGCCTTCACCACCAAATAATTGGGGCTGACTTCCTACAACGGCCGGAACGTTAGCCTTTAAAGATTGACATCATTCCGACAGCCTGTCCTCTACATTGTAACGCCTGGATTTGACCCTTCTAAGGATATTGAGGAGGAGTCTAGAAGGCAGAGGATTCCCTAACAAGATGTGGTACAGCTGTCCATGGGAGGCGGAGACAACTAGCCAGCCCTTGAGGCTCTCAAGACGGCTTCTGTAAAAGGGCAGTGGATTATCTTAAAGAATCTACATCTTATCATCAGCTTTCTAGGAAAACTTGAAAAGCACATTAATTCTTTGACATGGAACGATAATTTCAGACTCTTCATGACTTCAGAGCCGCACCCCAATTTCAGTCCTGTCCTTCTTTAAAATAGCTTTAAATTTTGCTTGGAGGCTCCACCCGGAACGAAACGCAATATTCAACGAATCTAGCTAAGAGGGTAAAAACTTTAATCTAAACTAATGTTAACTTTTCTGCACTCTCTGATACAAGAGCGAAGGAATTACATCCCACAAGGCTGGAATAAGTTCTACGAGTTCAGTCCTGCAGATTTGCGAGCAGCATGGCATATTGCTGACTCGTCCAAACCAGGAAACTGGAAGGAGATAAAAGGTCTTCTTTACGAAACTGTGTATGGAGGCAGGATAGATTCCGACCTGGACTTTAAAATCCTAAAATGCTACATTGACAAGCTGTGCAGTGACGACGTCATCAGAGGCAAGGTGCCAGTCTTTAATAGCGTGCACTTGCCAAGCAGGTGTGTTATCTAAGAAATCAATAAATTGATTAACTCATTAGCTGAAAACGATAGTCCCTCCATGTTTGGTCTGCCTAATTCAATCGACCGATAAGTCCAGGGCAATCAGGGACTTCAGATTCTAAACTAGCTGAGAAGGATCTCTCTTCCCAGCGCGCAATAACTTCGTTTTTCGCGGAAAGGGTGGCACTAGCTGCTGAAACCTCTACTTTAATAATGGAAAGCCCTTTCTTAATCGCTGAAAGGGATCTAACTATCGAAGAGTTAACTGCTGGTCGATGACCCGATCAAGTCATTTGTCTTCCTATAAAACCTTCATGCGAACAGACTTCTTAAGAAAATCCAGTCTGATTGGAAATGCCTTTAGGCAGTCCTCTCTGGAACATAAATTCTAACCACATAGATATAGAAGGCAGGAAGATACTTACTATCTGGTCAAGTTCCCGAGAGCTGGAGCAAAATCTGGGATGGCCCTGATAACCCTTCCTAGTATCTAAGGAGAGCTAGTTTCAAGATCAGCAGGCTGGTTCAGTGGTATAAACTGGCGAAGGAAGACAAAATTTTCACTCAGGAGATGGACCTTAGCGAACTGATTAACTCCTAAATTATTGTCAATGCCTTGCGACAATTGACAGCCAGAAAACTCAAGGTTCCAATCTAGTCTCTCAGACTCAAGGCCAGTTTCAATAAGTCTCAGGAAACTGCTGTTTTGGTAATTAAGAACCTGCTGATACAATGTGCAGTCGTTAAGAACCAGAAAATTTGCGACAGTCTTCAAACTCCGAACTCTTCAAGCCCAGTCCCGAACCTAAGCCTCTGGTTCAGCAAGGAATCTCGGTAGGATCTTTGTGAAATTCCGATATTCAAGAACACTAAGCGGTAGGGCATCGTATGCCGAGTACACCTTTAGTACGAAGGTAAGGTGGAGGACAAAGTGCTAGCTGGAGTTGGCTTGGTACTGAATCAATGAAAAATTGTATTTTAAATTCAAGCTAACCATCTAACAGGCAGGAACTATAATCCGCTCGCTCTTTTTATGACTTAGATGTTCGCAACTGGCATATTCCTCGGCGAGGTCCTGCTGAGCCTCACTTTCCTTGTCACAATTTAAAGGCCGACTTTAATTGCGATTTTAATAATTTATTCCGAAGTGCCGTACCAATAGTCTAGCTGGACCTGGAACAACTTGGATTGGTTGATCGGTAGATTATCCATCTTTGAACAGTTGGTATAGTAATGTTAAGGACCGTAGCCGTTGGTGTCATCCAAGTCCAAAAACCCAATGTTCCCTGTTCGAGCTCTAAAGTAGACTCTGAAGCCGTCAGGTTCGATTACATGCAAATCCATGTCGGGGTTAGAACCCCACTCAATCGTGACTGTAATCGGACCATCGCTGACTAGCCTCACAGGTGGTGTTAGAGCGTTGCTAATTTCTGTGATGTATGAATTGATCAAAGAGCGATATGATTATAAATAGCCTTTAAAAGTTACTTTGAAACCATTAGAAATTTAACTGGGAGAGAAGGGCAGGGAATAAGCCACGGAGCTGGTCTGATTCTTTCTAAACAAAATAAACAAGTCTGCAGGATTAATTATGTGCTTTACAGTATTACCGACATTCGCGGGCTGAGCGCGCAGCAAAGACCCTATATGAAGATATCCCACGTACCTGCCGTAAGTCTGGTAGTACTAGCTTCCGAGCAGAGTTTGTCTGACTTCCTCAACTATCTACGTATCGAGTCTGTGTGAGATGACAATGGCCTTCCTGCCTTAGACCGTCTGTGCCATAATAAAGTTGATGATTTTAGTTTTATCGATCTGGATTCCAGTGGGAGGACTTGTTCTGATGAGATTCCTTCTCTGTATGTTGAAATTGAGGTCAAAATTTTTGAAATTAGCTGATTAGTTAGCTGAGACTCTCGATACCTCGACGTTCAACTACTAATTGAGGAAACTTTGTTTTGTGGCTAAAGTTAAATTTGACGAAGAATACGCTATCCCCATTATTTTTTGATAGGCGTCTGCGGGGTTAAGAAGGATATTGGCGAAGACCTTTCTGCCTCCTGCAGGTAAATTCAGTTGATTACCCATATATACAATGCTGCTGGGAGTCTAAACAAGGGAAGAGACAATCATGACACTGAGATTGCCAATCGGATTGCAGGAGCTCACTGTAGAATTAAATGCTTGCAGCGCTCTCCTGGGAGTCGAAATATTACACATGGAACGAATTTGCTCATCTTATGGGTAAATGTATATAGTCGAGTACTCGAGGGAGGCCTGCAAGAAATTGTTCATTTCTGATTCATTGCTAAACACCAATCTGTTAAGAGTCGATGTCGTGCTCATGAAATCAGAGCCTTGACTGTAAAGTAGGCATTACGATGAAGCTAAAAGGCTGCCAAACATTAAATTTCGGCTTGATTGATTTGCAGAGGCATAGTTTGATCTGAAATTAATGAGTTGGTTGGTCATTTGCACTAAGATCCTCTGTTAGTAGGCCGATTGTGCTCGCTGCATGATGTGGTTGATCTGGAGTGGAGACAAACCTGTGCAGTTAATCGAAGACGGACATTCCATCAAACATCTAGCAGTCGATAAAAGAGGAATTAAGCCGCTACTTAGTAACTAAACGACAAGAGTGCGCATTTCTTGCCTGAATTGGTTGATATATCCGTCGAGTCTTGTGTTTCCGTCGTTGAATTACCTGCCTTAAAAGGTAGCTTCAGGAGGCGCTGTGTAGCCAATGAACATGCTACCGATCAAATACTGGTTGTAGACAATGTCATTCTGATTGGTAATCATTCGTGTCCTCGAGTTGTCTGTGGGTGCAAGCAGAGGCGATACCAACAATCGACCTACTGTAGCTTTGACTTAGGGTGAGAGCTGTTAGAATAGTCGATCGACTAGTATATCAGAGGCAAGATGACTGACAAGAATGACTCTCCTGCCCTCGGCAGCTAATTTTAGGATGAGCTGGTTAGTCGGTGCGAGATTGTAGCTCAAGGAATTATTAGCTAAAGAATCGTGCAGCTGAATATTTAACTCAGCGACGATCCTATCGTAGAGATCAGGATTGGTTGGGACCAGGTAGTTTATGAGTTAGTAAATACAGCGATTTGCTTGATCTGCTGTGAAATCAGTGTTGCTGGCGATGAATTCAGTTACAAAACTTTGGAAGAAGTTGGCCTGAGGATTACCAGGTAAGGAAATATAAATCTGGCCTGTGAAGCTTTGGTTGCCTTGGTCTGTCAGATTGTTGGTGAGCAGCTAAAGCCATTAGGAAATTTGGTTGAGAGCGAATGGAGAGTATTTGAGAGCCGAGACATAGATAAGTGCATTGGGAGTACCGCAAAAAGCCTAGAAATTAAGGGCAGTAGGGTAGGCTGCTTGCATCAAGGCCTCAGTGGGAAGCACTCTGATGATCCCATCAATGCCGTTAGTGTATACTAGATGATTGACTATATTCATAACGTTGAGGAAATGAGTGTTCACAATCTGTATCCAAGATTGGCTGATCGATCGAATTAGTTAGATTTGTCTGAATATGGTGACATGTAAGCCAGCGGAGGCACTTAGCTAGCTGATGCTGTTCAAAGACTGGACGACTGATACGAGTGGGAAGAAGGCTTATAAAGGGATGTTGCTCGACACTATCAAGTTGAAAGTAGATTGGCTTATTCCATAGCAACTGCTCTAGGTGCAAGGCGAAGGAGTGTATGTGGGAATTGATATCTATACTAAGATCGGTATGATGACTTCACTAACCTAAGTCACCGTTCCGTTAACTCTTGTAACATTTCCGAGGACAGTCGTCACATTTCCTTCAATATCGCTGACCACTCCCACTATCGTCTGCACATTCCCTGTTATAAATTGTAAGTTTCCCGTGCAATTTATGATACTACCGATGAAGTTAGTCACAGAGCCGGTGATGTTCATGATTCTGCCTTGGCTCCTCGTGATATTGCTGCAAACGTTAGTATAATTGCCTTGAGTTTAGTTTATGATTCCAATGAAGTTGGAAATGTTTGTGCTACTGCTCTGGACGTTGCCATATGCATTGGTAATGATTCCAGTGATGTTCCTATAAAAATTAGTGTTGATAGCCTGGCTAAAAATGGCTGGAGTTATTCTGCCACATGCTCTGTTGACCTCAACTTGCAGTTAGCACTGGCGGTTGAATTATAGCAGAGGAGCATTGTTCTGTTGGATTGTATTGAAGTATGTAAGGATAGTCGATCTAAAGACTCTGAGGTAACTTGAGGGCCTTGAATTTCCATCTTAGAACTGTGAGGACGGCATGTTGGCTGTTACAGGAGTACTGTGAGATTGGTTAGTCAAGGCGAGAGTCAATTAATTATTGTACAGAATATCATTAGGATGAGTCACGAATAAAATATTAGTCGCCAAAGTATCTGAGAGGGGCCCGAGGAGGACAACCCCAAGACTCAATTTATACTCGTAGGAGAGAGATGAGTAAATTCGATTGGCAATGTGGGAGGAGTGTGAGCTGGCGATGAGGTGGACCAACCTTCCTTGGGCTATCTTAGAAACCACTGAATTGTTGTATATTGTGATGTTAGCCTGCCCTGTCTTGTGTTTTTGGTTAAGAGCCTAATGCAGTTGGAGATAGCTTCTGAGGTAGTTGCTTTATCCACCGGTGATAATTTGGGGGAAATCGTTAAACATGTAATAGAAGAAGGAGGGATACATTGCGGGACTGAGGCTGCTAAGGTTGCTTACGATAGGCCAGACGTTGTCATTTCCTGGCACGAAATAGATCTGGCCTCTCAGAGAGCTGTCTGAGGCGGAGAATGCCTTGAGTTCTCTTGCCAGGTTAAGCAGAGCATTTGGAAACAACGAGTGAGTTGTGATGTAGACGATTGACTTGTTGTTATTGATGCAGTAGACGTCCTAGAATTGCCTGTTTTCGTCGCATGTTGCCTACAAGTTGAAGGAAGGCCTGATTTCCTCAGTAGAATTTATAACTTTTTGTATGAACAGATTGCTGAACTAGACGGAATTTGTGGAATTATTGAGTAAAATGGTCTGAGCGTTATTAATTTACAGACTCGTTTAGCTCCCGAATAGGTATTCCATACATTCAGCTGCACGGAATAGTTTCTCATAGGTTATGTTTCCAGCCATGAATGAAATAACCTTGGTGGCGTAGTTAAGGAAAGCGTAGACTTGTCCGTTAGTAAAACGGCGGGCATTGAAGTATTCGTTGAATATGCTAACAACGTCACTGCTGAACCGCCAATAAATTTATTCGTAGAAAGCTTGATTATTGATTGTTCCGTTAAAAGATGTCACATTCCCATTAATATTAACCAGACTGCCTCTCGAGTTTGTTACTTGGCCTGAAATATTCGTGAATGCACCCGAGCTGTCCGTTACTGGTCCTGTGTATAAATTGATATCGCCAGTGAAATTGACAGTTCTTCCTCGACTCGAGTTCATCTGGCCAAAGCAATTTTGAACAAGGCCATCAAAATTTACGATGATGACTGAATTACTGCAGGAAGAGACATTGCCTCTGCTGTTAATCAATGAGCCAGAAATCAAGGAATAGTTTCCTGAAGAAGATGAAATATTTCCTGTGAAGTTATACAAGGTTCCAGTAAAATTGGTCATGTTTCCAATCAAGTTATTAGCTGTCCCTGAAATATTTACGAAATTTCCAGTCAAATTTTACAAAAGGCCTGAATAATTGGTGATGAAAACAGGCCCATTTAGTCTGTCATAGCATCTTTAAATTAGATTGACAAAGCTCACATTGTAATTCTGGATATAACTGAGGGCTCTGTTATTACCAGCGCCAAAGGTCTTTTAATCATTATTTGCAGGAAGTGCGATTTCCCAGCCAGCTTGAGATGCTAATAAACGCTGGTTGTTAGTGACCAAATCGATCGGATTGGTGATGTAGCTAGCCATGTCTTTGGGAACATTATTGGTTAAGGGAGCGATATACAAAAATTATATCTTGGTTCTTTAGAACATAGTGAGTTGACTGAAGACGGCATTAGCAGCCACAGCTCCCTGAGAATGCGCAATTAAGGTAACTTTTTTGCCTTGGTTTATAATCGCCCTGACCTGAGTGACAATTGCTGAAACATTGAACGAAAGAGTCCCAAGCCGCTACATTTCATAAAGCCTCTTAAAAAGATAGACTACAAAATTTTTATACATCTATGCAGTGCTGTCGTTGGGTCGATCAAAATAATTTAATACTGCAACTGTCCAAGCCATCACTGTAGAGAGGCTTACTGAATTTTGCCTTACGAATTAATCTTGAATTTTTATCAATGCAGAAGTAATATTTCCCACTGGACTTATGAACGATAGCGAACTTAGATAAGGTACTCTAGCTCGCGATGTGACATCAATAATTAGATTAACCAGAGCCGATGAGGCCTGAGGAGCATAATTGAAAGTGGATATGAATATGCCAGAGTAATTAGTAGAAGTAGAAGTTGCTGACTGCAAAACTCTTTGACCACTTTGGCAGAGAGTCTTAAGTGTTTCCTCAGGAATGTATTCAACAGAGCTTTAAGAATTTATCAATTTTTGAATGTAGTCCCGTTGTTTATCTGTTGAGTTTAGCATTTTGTCGACTAGTTGCCCCGCTTCTTCCAAGTAGGAATCACCAAATGCCCTGCGAGCACACTAACTTTTTATGTATACTTATTTCATCTGAGCTTAATTCGCATCAGTCATGAATAGATTCAGTGAGGAGGAAAGCTGATACATAGTTTTCAGCTGATTTGTATCATTGTATTTATTGTTCAAGTAGTTTTTGACTTCCTAATCCAAGTTTATACAGCCTTTTATTAGTTTGCATGATTAGTCTACAATTTTATTTTTTTTTGAGAAGTAGCCGAAGTATAGTCCGAGGCCCAGAGATGTTGCCAGGACAAAGAAGATCGTGAGGACGATGACAACTAATTTGAGTTTACTAATGGATTGTTGGATGGGTTAGATAGGTTAGACTTTGGACTAAGAAAGAGAGTGCTAAGGATGAATGATATCGACTTGGTTGACGTCAAGTATTTCCTAAGGAAAGGACTTGTTAAGATCCTCCTATTTGAATGCAGAGAAAGATACCTACATAGATTAAATAATATTCTGGTGCGATTGAACTATTTATAGGACAAATGTAGACTTATTAAATTATATATTTGGACCTAGATGCCTTGCATTTGTTTATAATAGGCATCGTCCTCCTCCATAAAGCTTCATTCTACTCAATAAGTGAACCAGGTATACAACTCCCATTGAACATTTTGTTGAAGAATAAAGATCATTCGGAACCTTTTTATCATTGATCCTATCATTTGGCCATGAGTCTGATTGAAGAAGCTAATGATTCTGTCTACTATTTCTTAAACTTAAATATCACGAAATGCCTTTGCTGTGTAATTTTAGTTGGCATTTGATAACGAACGCGCTTCAAAGAGTCCAGCCCAGAAACCTTTGTCTCAAAGGATTTGAGAATGCCTTTTTTTTTTTTCTGATTTGTCTATTTCAAGACGAATATTGAATCAATGCGTAGGAAGGGTAGGTTTATTGCGAGGTCTACTTCAATGACATTATCGATAGTAATAATCTAATAACTTATGGGCTATTAAGGCTTTTACATCTTAATTGGTCTAACTGAATGGCAACCTGATTAACTATTTTTGCAATTTTGATAGCATAGAGGGGCCATAGAAAACACTATTTTGAAAAGCTTACAACTTTTTTTAAAAAATAAATTGAAAATTAATTGTTTAGTACTTTGATTTAAGGGCTAACTTCTTATCGACGACTACTTATAATTTACTAATGAACGGGTCTGAATGATATATTGCATTAAATGAATGTTCTTAAAATATCTCGGAGTTTTTCATTCAAATCCACTTAGCTTAATTTATTGAAAATCCTTCGTTTATTTTTTTTATCTTTAGGGACTTTCCATACAGATTCTACACCACAATTGAAAAAACCTTCAGTCCTTTCTTTTGCTGCAGCAACTAAATTCTTTCTATGTCCGTCGAGATGATTTCCGCACTCTTGACATAGAGAATGACCGACACCAAGGAATTCATTCGCAAAAGATGTTAAACAACATCTTAGAAATAGCCGCTCGTTATAAAATTACGCAGCAAAGGGGCAGGAGGAAGTAAGTTTTAGCTAAACAGAAACTGCATCTGAGATCCCAGCTAACTCTGAGGCCAATGGATGGAAGAGCTAAGCTTTTAATCTTACTTATTGTTTCACGCACCCCATAATCGATATCGTATATTATAAGGAGCTGAAAAATAAGATTTAAATAGGACTTACAGAATTCAAATTAATCAATATTTTGGAAAGGTTAAAGCAATTTGGTGAGACCTCCAATATGATTAAATTAAATTGTCTTTTCGCTTGAGGGGTTGGGGTTGGGGTTGGGGTTGGGGTTGGGGTTGGGGATGGGGTTGGGGTTGGGGTTG